>WNGS01002937.1:61163-82430 GCA_020271785.1 Procambarus virginalis | reverse complement strand
GTCATAGATATAAACTAGCTAAACACAGATGCCGAAGAAATATAAGAAAATCACTTTCGCAAACAGAGTGGTAGACGGTTGGAACAAGTTAGGGAAGAAGGTGGTGGAGGCCAAGACCGTCAGTAGTTTCAAAGCATTATATGACAAAGAGTGCTGGGAAGACGGGACACCACGAGCGTAGCTCTCATCCTGTAACTACACTTAGGTAATTACGAAAAATCAAAAAGAGTTTTCTCGGTTGGCGCAGTTTCCGCCGACCGAGAAAACTCGGTTGGCGCAGTTAAGTGGTTAAAGAAAATTGTAGTCTGTCTGTTTATTTAGTTAAATTTACTATCTGCTGTTCTGTTGCAATTTCTGTTGTTCCATTCAACATGTAATTATTGTCATTCTTTTTTCTACTTCAGTTCAATTTCATGATTTTGATCTCAATTAGTTTTAAGACTTAGTTTTAAGCTTTTTTTCTCACATCTTGCCCAAAATGCTGTGCATATTAGTGTTTATGCATAGTATATACTAGCTCTATCTAGAAATCCAACATTCTGCTTGCAACTCATTTTGTATGTACATACTTTAACCTAAATAATGATCATTTTAAATCCTAAAATGCTCGGGTTATTTGCTCAAGTGTTAATTTATTAGCTAATCCTCCAACTAATGATATGCAGCTAATATTTAAAGATGTATGACTGCTGCCAATGCCAAGGTATTTTTGTTCACATTAAACTTGCAACTCACTTTTTGCTGGCCATCCCATCTCCTCTGCCTGCATCTGCTCATAAAGACCCGGATAGTCATCTGTAATGTCTCGTGCCTCATCCGATAAATCCTCTTCATGTGTCCACTTGTCAAAATCAATCTTTAAAAAAAAAATTTAATTAGTACCTCAAAACAAAATTGATCAGTTTCATAAAGCATGAATGTTACTAAGAGAAAAGAATTTTTATGTTCCTCTATTTAACTGTTAGAAATGCTAATTTTAAATAAAAGAGTCAGATATGAGAGTAGGTTCTGTGTACAACTAAAATGTTAAAATATTATCATACAGAAAAACCTGAGGGAAGAGAAACTACACAAATGAAAAAATACAGAATAAAATTTAGAAGTATCTACTGTTGCTACTGCCTTTCAGTTTTCCACTTCGACTCGAGACACCTTTATGTAACTCTATTATTCTCTGAAATTTGTAGAGTGTCCAGGGACGAGATTCACAAAGCAGTTACACAAGTACTTTCGAACGTGGACATCTTTCCTCACTCTTTGACGGCTTTGGTTACATTTATTAAACAGTTTACAAGCATGAAAACGTCCCAATCAACTGTTGTTATTATTATAAACAGCCTCCTGGCACTTCGGAGCTCATTTACTGTTTAATAATTGTAAACAAAGCTGCCAAAGATTGAGAAAAGATGTACAGGTTCGTAAGTACTTGCGTAACTGCTTCGTGAATTTGGCCCCAGTTCTCTGGTAACTTACTTTGCACAAACACTCTGAAAGCGTTTGTTCAGTGTTTCTCACATTTCCCTTTCATTCTCTGTGAATATGTTCCTCATTTTCAACCTCTGAATTTTATCTTTACCTGTAATTTGCTTTTAATGTATTTATAGTATGTGCCTGGCTCTGTTTTACATTTGCTCACTATTCTTTTCTCAAAATGCCTTTCTGCTTCTTTCTCACTGCAGTGCAATTGTTTCTTGCTCCTTTTTATAGCTTATATGTTAAGAGGGTTTGGTCTTTTCCCATATTGATTCCAATTTTTTTGTTTTTTGTTCTTTGACCTCTTGCAATCCTTGTTGAACCAATCCTGTTTTCTTGTTCTGCATCTTGGTTTTGGCATAAACCTTCTTGCCTTCATCATATATCTCAAACAAACTTGGTATACATCTCATTTACTGCCATGCCTTACAACAAGTCTTTCCAATCAAATTCATTACAGAACTTGCTATGTTCTCCAGTGTACTCTCCTGAAATCAAGATTTTGAACTACTTTTTCCTCATTCTCCTTCAGATTAGAATACATTGCATTTTTATTTCCAAAAGGATATAGTGACTCTTACCTAAGCATCTTACATGATGCTGGATTTCCCTCATTCCCTCATTCTCATGACCTGTTTAACATGATGGAACATGAATATCTCCAGAATGAGGTTTACAAATCTGGCAGTCAAAATGTCCTCCATTTTTGCTTCACATGCCACCCTATCTACTGATTTCAAGTTGAAGTCACCAAGTACCAATAATCGTGATTGATCTCCATTTGCTCTTACTGCTATCTCTCTCATGATCATTATGAGGCCCTCTCGTGTGTTGTCCAGCTCCTCTTTTGTCCCTGTGCTGCTTGCTGGTAGACAGTAAAAATTTATAATTATAAATTTATCATCCCTATTATAAATCTCCAGAGCCATTATGTCAACTTCTCGTGGGTTGTCAATTATTAATTCTCTCGCCTACAGGTGTTCTTTTAACAGAACAGCAACTCTAATTAGAAAAGACTCTTTTTTTAATTTTTCTATCTTGTCTCCAAATTGAGTAACCTCTTGGGAATACAAACTAATTTAAAATATCATCAAATTTCGTTTCTGTTAGGCAACAATTTCTGCCACCTGTAATTTGTAATTTAGCTCTCCTTACCTAACTCCAGATTTTTTCTAGCCTGTAGGGATTCTCCGAGTTGCACACTATATGTATCTATTTTCCGTTTGTTTCTTAAAATTCAGCCACCCCACTTCCCCCTTCAATTTCCATATTGAATTATCTTGCTCAAGTTGATTGACATGCAATTTCTGTCCCTTTACCTTGGCTTTCAACTGTTAATTTTCTCTTGCTATTGAGAAATGCTTCTTTCAAATATAAACATTTTCCTTCATAAATACAGGGTACATGTACTGTATTTACCAAATCCTCAATTTTCCCTAACCTGCCAATGAGCCCTCTATTTCTTATATCTTCCTCAATAAATCCCTTGAAATTTGTCTCACATGTTGGCAATTCAGTAATGATAGTGGGGGCCATTTTGTTTGTTTTGATTCGTTTGCTTCAGTTTGACAGATCTCCCATAAACCTTCCCAAATATGTGTTAAGGTGTTGGGCTCAACTTGTCAATCCACACACCATATTGCAATCAAGAAGAAAACTGGTAAAACTTGTCATCTAACTCCTTACTTTGAGCCAAGCAGGCTTCTTTGTGTCTTCAAGCAGTCTGGGCCAAAATTCAACCTCAGTCTTAATTAGACTAAATTCTACACTGCGATCCAGTACTCTATATCTGCTTTTCTGAAATCAAAATATATAAATAATTATTACTAGTACTACTAAAGACTACAATATACTTTAATATTTATAAACAAATAACTTAATTTTTACTATGTTGAGTTCAATATACAGTACTATACATGTAATCAATACCACCACCCTATTGAAACTTTGAGAAGAGTGAGAACGTACTTGCATGGGAAGTATAGCAAATCAAACCATCCTCTTGAGTGTTCCCAATGTCACTAAGCTGATGTACTAAATTGCCCAAACCTAACCAAACTGAGGACCCATGAATTAATAGGACATAATTGACATTATGTCCTATAAAACAGGACATAATGTCAATTTTGTTAGCAACTATGATTTTTAGTACATCGGTTTTTGCCCTTAGGAGACTTATACATCTAAATGAGATGTACTATTCAAGGTTGAATATGTACAAGTTTTTCATAACTTATTATCATAACAGCAAACTTGTGTTTTAACACTTTCGCTCACCCCGCGCGCCACCCCTCAACCGTGCGTAGTGGGTCCCAGCGTGTCACGGGAGAGCGCGTTAATTCCGTAAAGTGTATACTCTATTCAACTTTGTCACCTCAATTCTCGTTCTACGAGATTAAATTTGGTATCATTGTGTTTGCAATAGAATTCTCTACAGCACTAAATGCATATAAACTCCAAAAGCCTGGCTAACTACCCGCAGCAAACAGAGAAAGTGCGAACGAGTTACCCAGGAGAGCGCGAAAGCGATAAAATGTTTTCACTATTTTCACTCTGGTCACCTCAATTTTCGTCCTAGGTCTTTCATTTTGGTCTCAATGGGTTCGCAATAAAATTCTCTAGAGGATCAATAGCATATAAAATAAAAAACCTGATCACGCTCCAACCGCCACGAGTTGAAGACGGGCCACGTTAGCCGCGAGTGAGCGCCCAGACGCCTTCCAGCTAAACTCCCAATTCCTGCCCACAAATGTTTGTACTATTGTGTGTTGAACATGAAATAGGCGTGTAGGGAAGACATAGGCGCGCATTTTAAAACCAGTCCCTAAAATCGAATAAAAACCTGATTTTTGGCGATTATTTAAAGTGGATGACGCAATGCTGCGTCATGCTCGGCAGCACCGCCAGTAAATGGATGATGCAATGCTGCGTTATGCCCGAGCAAAA
The DNA here is from genome assembly GCA_020271785.1 of Procambarus virginalis. NCBI lineage: Eukaryota > Metazoa > Arthropoda > Malacostraca > Decapoda > Cambaridae > Procambarus > Procambarus virginalis. The sequence continues at coordinate 78,011 of WNGS01002937.1, read as the reverse complement.
GTGTTAACTAGTTTACAAAATACTCACAGCAGCAGCATATCAGTCACTTTAAAGTTTAAGGTTTAAATGCTGCATGAAACTTTTCATGCGGTTTTCTATCACAAACAAAATGAAATACATTTATTACCTCTTTGCAAAACTTAAGCCCAATTTACTACCATTTCTTGTACAGAATGCTGTTCAGACATATACCATATTTTCCCCCACATAACAACTTGGAACCTTTTTCAACTGTTTGAATAAAATACATAATATATCTCATGATGCTATCAACTCTTGTTTTAACTATTACTATACGACACTACATATTCTTCCCAGATTATCTATGTAGTAATTTAATTTGTAGTTTTCCTTCACATGACAACCATTTCCAACATACTGTATCTTGTTTTTCCTAACTAGAGCTTTCAATGTACCTGACTCAAGTCTACTCCTTACCTTCTTTTCTGTCACATTCCAAGATATTTAAACTAAACATATTTTAGCTTTTCTGTGGGGAGCCTCTTTGGCTCCCTGGAGCTATCGGGTTAACCCTTAAATGGCGCATGGCTATATACCATTTGACACCCACAGGCGCATACAAAAAAAAAAAAATCTTCCTAACCTGTTAATTTGTGTTCACTGATCATGGGAAAAATAATAAAAAATTCGTAAGTGGCATATATTGCCCGTTATAGGGCGGGGAAGTCTGGCAAAAAACAGGCGATGATTCAGCGTGCATCCCAGGCGGTCTGTTGCTCGCCAGCTGTCAGGCCGGAGTTGCCACAAAGAGATAATTACCTAATTATTTCAATGTCTCTGATTGATTTTTCGTAGTTTTTTTGTTGTAATATTATTCAATAGTGTGAAGTGCGATATATTTATATAATAAAATGAGTGAATCATCGCTGTACTCAAAAATATGGTGTGCATATTGTTAATTCAATTATGTTCATCAAACAGTGAACAAATACTTTGTCGGTTATTACACTATATACACAGGTTATATATAAGTATCTGCATGTTTTGTTCACCATAACGAACCACTAAGTTGCTATTATGAGTCAAAAAGTAACGAGGAGTGACCCCCGTGTACCAGCCAGCCACTCCCTCCCTCAACACCTCACTCGCCCACATTCTCCTCCCACCATACTGTTTTTGCTTTTATTCACTATATACAGACGTATATATAAGTATCTACATTCGTGTTCACCATAACGAACCACTAAGTTGGTATGCTGAGTGGCAGTGGCAGCCAGTGGCAGCCCGCCACTGGCTGCCACTCCCCCCTCCCTCACCTCACCTGACTTGCCACCATTCTCCTCCCACCATACTGTTTTTGCTTTTATATACAGACGTATATATATAAGTATTTACATGTTTTGTTCACCATAACTGTACATCTAAGCTTGTATGGTGAGTAAAGGCACAAAGATGTAGCTACTCACACAGTCAGCTGATGGCTACCGACCTCAAGGCCAGACGCACTAATATTTCTCCTCCAACAATACTGTTTGTGGTGTTATTACGCTACATACACACATTATATATAAGTATCTACCTGTTTTATTCACCACACTTGTACAAGTAAACTGGTATGGTGCCCAAAGACTATCGTGGTCACCAGTAAACAACATGATAAATCGTGCAGACGACGCCACCGCCCTCACCAAAATGGCGACTCCCAATCTCCTACTCTTGCTGTTTATACCCTCTATACACACGTTATATACAAGTATCTACATTTGTGTTTACCATAGCGAGCACTAAGCTGGTATGGTGAGTGCAGTCAATAAAAGGTGGCCACACACAGTCAGAAGACAACGCCACTAACCTCCCGTCCCACAGCATTACTCCTCCCTCCATGGAGCACAGCACTAAATATCACCACAATCCTGCTATTATCAGAACCCTGTTCAGTTTTATCACAGTCAGGGGTCTTCTGTAATAATATCATCACTACATAATATCATGAACAAGTATATTATGGCATTTTTAGGCGATGCTGTGGTCACAAGCTGAACAGCAGTGCTGTGAGCTCATGGTGCGTGTGTCAGGCTTGGTAGCTCACTCAATACTGAGGCCCCTAACACCCGGGAATTTGGCCCACGATTTTTTTTTTAAATGGCATCTGTTTACAAGAGCCCTGATGAAGGTGTGGTGAACCCTGTGTATCTGCGGGCTGTTTTTATCTTGCGTAGTACTCTAAAGCATCATATGATGCGATGCGCAATTTACTGCAAGTCGGTCAAAGCATCATTTGAAGCGATACGCAATTTAAGGATTAATATGCAACACATTAGACCAGGGCATTAGTCAATGGAGTTAAGCCAACCTGGAGACCACGAGCCAGAACCTGGCCCCTCTCAGAGGCACAGGGAGCAATGGCCCCATGGAAAAACCCCCTGTCGTTGGGTTTTTTCCGTATCTGCCATCGACTAAAATTAGGCACCCTGAAAGGTAGGCATAACAAAACAGACCCCACTTGGTAAGAAAATTGCAACCGAAAACCGAACAGAGGCAGAACTCCAAGGTCCACATACCCACCACAGCCCAGTTGGTCCGGTACTCCTTGGTTTCGAGGCCCTTGTTTGACCTTGGGTAAGAAGTGGTATTGTTGCTGGTTAGGGCATTGAGATGTTGCACAACCAGTTTACCTATGCAGCGGCCAGTTCCTGTTTTCTCTGGGGATGTACTTTTGTGAGGGTTTTCTTTTACTTATTGTTTGCTGGTGGGGGTCTGCCTGGTGTGGATATAGAACTTCTGATATTTTGGTGGCAAACTGCTAGGCCCCCCTGTGATTGTACATGTTGCAGGGGTTTCAGTGTTTTGATCACCCCCTTGTTAGCTTTAGGTCTAACTGGTTAGCAACACCATACTCCGGCTTCCCATAGGAGTCAGCCTAAGGGCCTTGGAAAACCCTGTCGGGGTCTGGGAGATCTGTGGATGCATCTTCCAAGTTCCAGCTCGCCTTGTGTGAGTTTGAAGGTTGCTGTGTGCCCTTGTCTCAGGGTAACAGTCACTGCTTTTACCTCCGTCATGCTGCCTGTTGGGTCAAAGACACCGGAGTGCCCCGGAGTCTGGCGAGTCGTGTCTCTGCTTATTCTCCAATTTACCCAGTCAGATGACATTGCTATTCGGGTACAGGCAGCATCCACGTTGCATGCTATGTTTAGGTTGCTGCAAAGCGCTAGGTTTGTTGCCCACCTGGATGCCCCTAGGATGCCCTGTTTCGGTTATAGGGACCTGGACTTGGGGGTGTTAGTCACTTTACTTTGGTTCCATCCGCACTCCCTTGTCCTTCTCTTGTTGTTCATCCTTCTCTCTCCAACCCTCCCCCCTGATCCCGGCTCCCAAACGTCTGAGGGTTTCGGAATCGGGGCGGGGTTTAGTTGGTATTGAGACTCGGGCTGCTTCGGGGGCTGCCCTATCTGGTTTGGGGGACGAAGGCATTCGAGCCTGCTCCTCCTGCCGAGGCTTCTAAGTCCTTCCAGCAGACCGCCCCCCCCCCCCTTCTTTGCTGCCTTTCCCCTGGACTCTGCCTTTTCTTCAGGGGTGGAAGGTGTGGAGGACAGCTCTGCCCCAAGGCCTCTCCTCCCGTCTGCTTAATTTTCCCTATTTGCTGGCATGATTTTGCTCCCTTGCATCGGCTGCATCTCCTTTTGTGGTGGTGGACATTTTCTTTTCTGCGGGCACTTCTCCGCCTGGCTACCAGGGTGGTGCTGCAGTTTGTTTACATGTGCCTGGGAGTATGCACCCGCATTTTGGGGGTATTTTTTCACCTCCATCTAAAGTTTTTTCTCCTACTGTTGCCGGGTCTATGTATTGTTCTTTCTTTTGGGGCGTTTTGCCGTTTCTGTTCCTCTGGAAATGTTTGGGTGTTGGTTTTTTGCACAATTTTGTGTTTTTCTGTCTGTGTTTGGGTTCTGGGCCCCTGGTTTTTGGGCCCAATGTCTGTGCCTGTTTGCTCTGCTTGCTCCCACGGCTTTTGAACCTCAGTTTTCGGTCCGTTTCTGGATGTTTTGGCCGGGGGTTCTTTCTGGGTCTTGTGTTTGGCCCATCCTTCTGTGGTGTGCTTCCGCCGGCAAATGTGGTAATTTAGGCTCCCCCCAGGTTCCTTTGGGCTCTTCGGTTTCGTTCCAAAGATTTTCTTCCTCTTGGGTTCCCCTTTGGAGGTTCGGGTGGTCCTTGCTGGTTACCTCCTGTGTGCCCAAAACTTGCCTCTTCTGGAGGTTTCAGGGTTTTCCTGGCTTGCAGACAGCCCTTCTTGGGTTTTGGCTTCTGCTTGTCGAGGTAGGCCTTTGGTGCAGCTTTTGTGCTGGTGCCTCCTCTGGAGCCATCTTCGTCTGTTCGGTCTGGTGCTGGCTCTGCTCACAAGTTGGCTTCTTGCTTCTCTTTAATTTTTGTTAATTTTTTTTCTCGGAGTTCCACTATGGTCTTTGCCCATGTTCAGGACCAGCCCGTTGCCTGTACCGAGCAAGTCCCTTCGCGGGTTGCCCCGTTGGCGAGGCGCTGAGGGAGAAGTTTGCTCTGTTTGCCCACCCTTGGTTCCACGTTACGAAGGCGGTTCAAGTTATGTCCTCCGGCCTGTTATTACCTAAGTGTAGTTACAGGATGAGAGCTACGCTCGTGTTGTCCCATCGGTGGTGTTGAGTGGTTCCTCCTCCTCTGGGGGTTCAGAGCTGGTGGGGTGGCTTTCACTTTATTCCGTCGGGTCATCTTGTTCCAGTCCCGCAACGTGACTGTGCGGGTCTTCAGTTCATTCTGGTTTTGTCCTGTCTGTCCCGCTGGCTTCCTTCTGGATGATTATACAAGATCTGACTTCTTTTGGGGCTGGGTTATTGGGTGGTGTGTGTAGTCCTTCGGGTCGCGTGATGGGCATGTCCCGCTTCCTCCGGGGTTCAGGGACTGGTTCATTTTCATGGTTGCTTCTCGTCTTCATTGCCTTTACTTTGGCCAGCTTCTGGCACCCCGCATTTCAGCGTCTTACCTGGTTTGTTATGACTCGTCTATGTCTGCCAGGTATTCGGGTGTTGGCCCACCTCGACGGCTGGTTGGTGTCGAGTCCCAGTCAGTCTGCTGGTCTGTCACCGGAGGGGGTAGTTCCTTCCCGGTTCACCAGGTTCGGGTTCTTGGTGAACTGGAGGAAGTCCGACCTGGTTCTGTCCTAGGGTCGAACCTGGCTGGGTCTCGTTTGGGACTCTCCGACCACTTCCATGTCTCTCCCTCCGGAGGCATTTCTGCGGCTGCGGTCTCACCTTTAGCTGTTTCTGGGGGAAGGGGGTTCCGGTCACTTGGCATTTGCTTGAGCAGTTGTGCAAGAGTTTGACCTTCGCCATGGTTGTTTACGCACCGGGTCGGGTTTGGTTTCGGCGTCTCTTCTAGTTCCTTCGGGGACGCCTCTTCTGCCTCTCTCGCGATTGCTGGGTTTCACCTTCGTGGGCCTTGCGTCACCAGCTTTCTCTTCGGGTTTTTCGGGGTTCGGTGTCTTGGTGCTTACCTGAGCCCTCGCTCGATGTGTTCATTGATGCATTGTCTCTCGGCTGGGGCTTTGTGACCAGTGCTCACCAGGCCGGTCAAGGACAGAGGGGTCAGTCCTTCCTTCGAACTCACAGCACGGTGTGGGAGTTCACGGCGGAGGGTTCCATTCGCTTGAGATTTGACCATCCAGCTCCATTCGGTATGTTCTCCAGTGATTCATTGCCTGAACTGCGAGGGTTACCTTCGGTCCTTGCCTCTTTGGGGCTGGTCGCTTTGAGTGACTCGTCTGCTGGTTTCTCGGGGGTTTGGCTCTCCGTGCGGTTCATTTCCAGGGAGTGTTCAACATCCTGGTGGATGGCCTGTCACAGTTCATTCCCGTCTACAGAATGGACAGTCAACACCGACTCCTTCCATTGGCTCTGCCAGTTGTACGGGCTCCCAGAGGTGGACTTCTTCGTGTCGGCGTGGTCTCCGAGTCTCCCATGTATGTGGCATTCTTCCCCCGACTGCAAAACTTTCGCGGTGGATGCCTTTCGGCAGAACTGGTCAAGGCAGGGTTACCTGTATCTCTTTCCCCCGGTCCAGCTGTTGCTTCGGGTTCTGGCTCAGTTGGAGTCTTACCACGGGAGAGTAGTGCTCTTGGCCTCTTTGGTGGCCCGCCCAACATTGGTTTCAGGCACTGCTTGCTCAGTGTCCAAACCCGGGGCATTTTCCATGGCTCCGCCTCTTCCAGCAGATTGAACCGATCCGGTACACAGCTGGCTTGGTCTTCTCCTTCGCTCTTTGCGTCTGGTCTTTTTGACGCGGGTTTATCACCATTTGTATGTTGATCAGGTGGCTTTGTTGATGGTGTCCCACCCGAGAGCTTTGTCTCAGTGACAGTATGAAGTTTCCTGCCATTCTTTCTGCCATTTTCTCTCTCTTTGTAGGTTGTCTTCTATTTCTAATCGGAATGTCTTGTCCTTTCTTTCTTGGCTTTTTCAGGACCATAATTTGATGCCAATTACTGTTGCCTCGTATCGTGCAGCGCTGGCAGAGCTGCTCCGGCTTGTGTTTGGGGTGGATGTCACTTCTGCCCTGTTCCATAAGCTTTCTTGTTTTTTGTTTCACCACCGGCATGCTCAAGTGCTGCCTGAACCATCCTGGTCCTTTGATGGGGTGCTCTCCTTTCTCTCTTCTCCTCTGTTCATGATTGCCCCTTCGGATCAAAGATTGTTTTTCCAAGGCTCTTTCTGTTGGCATTTACCTCTGGGGGTTGGGTTGGTGAACTTCATGCTCTCCTCCGGCGCAGGGGTTTCTGCTTTTCCAGTATTGGTAGTCGGTTTGTTCGGCTGCAGCCTCCTTTTTTGGCGAAGAATGTGACGGCTGCTTTCAGGAGGGGTCATTGATGCTTGGTTAGTCAGGCCAGGGGTGCATCATGTGTTGTGTCCGGTTGCAGCTCTTTGCCATTACCTGCGCACTTCGACTTCTGTGGCAGGGGATGTGCTTTGGGCTGATCCTAGTTTCCTTCGTTCCCTGTTCTAGGGATCGGATCTCCCAGGTTGTCAGCAGGGTTCTTAACCCTTAAACTGCGCATGTTGTGTATATACATGAGTAACATGTTCCACCAAGCGGATGTCGTATATACACGCATTAGAGTGACAGGCACGATTGAAATGGCCCGCGGCTACACGAGGTTCACACCAGCTTCCTCAGGGCTCTTGTAAAAAGATGCCATGATTAAAAAAATCATGGGCAATATTTTCTAATGTGAGAGCCACAGTACTGTGGGAGCAACCAAGGCTGGTGCACGCAGCATGAGCTAACAGCATTGCTGTTCAGCTTGTGACCACAGCATCGCCTAAAAATGCCAAAATGAATAGGTAACTGCTATTATTTAGTGATAACAGTATTACAGATGACCCCCTGACTGTGTAAAAATGACCAGGATTGTTGTGATAATTAGCACTGTGTGAGAGGAGTAATGGTGAGGGAGGGAGGGAGGGAGATTACTGACTGTGTGGCCACCTGTTATTGTCTGCATTCACCATATCAGCTCAGTGGTTCTCTATGCCCGCCAAACACACACCGAAACTACGACATTGGTACAACGTTCGAATAAGTTTTAACACCTAACCAGTTATAACAACCAATATAGCAAGGTGTAACAACATTCTAATACATCATAAACATGTTACACCAAGATGTAACAACTTTATTACAAGTTGTAACAATCGGAAAATAGAGACAGTTTCGGTTTGTGTTTCCAGGGTGGTGAACACAAATGTAGATACTTATATATAATATATGTATTAGTGTAATAACCAGCAAAAGGATTATGTTGGGAGGAGCCATTTGGGTGACGGAGGTGGCCACTATGCTCTTTGGGCACCCTACAAGCTTAGGTGTACAGTTACACTGCATACAACATGTAGATACTTATATATAATGTGTGTATATAGTGTAATAACACCCCAAACAGTATTGTTGGGGAAGAAATTTTAGTGCGCCTGACCTTGAATGAGTGAGAGTGACAGCCGCCAGCTGACTGTGTGTGTAGCGATGTCTCTTAGTGCATGAACTAACTATATCAGCTGAGTTGTACAGTTGTGGTGAACAAAACACATAGATACTTATATATAATGTGTGTATTGTGACGGTGTTCCCCCCCCCCCCCCTTCTGATTCTCCCACGCCTGCTGTAAGAGTCATGTTCACTATTCCCGAGCGTTCTCTACATTGCAGGCATCAATTGAACATATGTGGGAGAGAACAGTATTCTCGATGAGCCGAGAAATTTGCGAAAATAGAACATTTTGGCCTGTGGGATAGGCCCTTTAGGGAGCCAATATGGCGCTGGCGAGTCTGTTCTCCCGCCAAAACTGTGTGACGTCAGTGGCGCCAGATTGGTCACCGTCAGCGACGTGGCACTGGGAGCCAATGAAAACCAACTTTGGGAAAAGTGACGTCACATAGGCATGGGGAGTCCGGCCGTGTTGGCGCCGTGACGATATCAGTCTTTCACGACACGTCCGAGAGGTAGGACGCGCGATCGGTCGTCCTGTCAGAGTGACGGATTTACCGAACTCCGGTGGATGTAAGCGTCTCCAGTTGTTGGCACGCACTCTGTGAGGTCTTCCTGCAACCCAGATGTGGCTCAGATAAGGAATTGACAAAATATTGAGCAACAAGTGCTCAGGGACAGGTGCGTTGCAAGAAGTGGGCCGGGCATCGACGTGTGTCGTCGTTGGCAGTTCACCAGTATAAGAGACAGCTTAGTGGCCGGGCCACCCACCGTGAGTGAACCGGGTTGACAGTCTTGTCAACCAGGTTGAACGTGTGATCGACGATCCTGTCAAGTTTGACAGTAACCCCACCTTCGTGGAACCCTACGAGTCAACAGTTGGATGCAAGCACGTCGAGAAGTCTTCCCAAATACCTAGCGATATATCTAGACGACGAGGGAATTGACAGTGTTGTGAGCTTCAAGTGCTCTGAAGTCGGGTGCTGTGCGTGTGGAGCTTAAGCAGCATCGTCTGGGACGGCTGGTAACTTCACAGTGACTTCGTAGTGGTGAGAGGCAGTTCCTCTGGGAGTACAGTGACAAGGACTAATTGGGAAACGTGCGACGACCGCCGAGACGTAGGCTGGCTGCCGTAGTTGGGAGGAAAGTTGACGGCCAGGAGACCGACTTCAACCCTGCGACGTACTGTAGAGGAAGGAGCACGGACCTGCTGTGTACAGAAGCGGCGAGACGCGACATCCTAAGGCGTGGGCTTGTGTTTCTGGATGGTGAACGAGGCGAGAGCCTGGACCAGGAGCTACAACCCAACTGTCATCCTAGGATAGGTGAAGTAGGTGTTTACAGTTACAGTATCCACTCAATTTAACGGCCTCTTTTATACCGATCTGCCGGTATTAACGACCGGTTTGGGAGACCGGTATCTGGAGCCTCCTATACCGGTCTGGCGGTCGATATTACAGACGGTCGGTATTGGGATTGTTGTGGCACAGGCGTCCCCTCGCATGGCGACCAGGCCACCGACCTGGATCGTCCAGACTCATATATTACATCTTAATTTTCTTTTAAAATGATTCAGTTTAATGAAGAAAATTCTAAATTATTATTAATAAAATATTTTGAAACAGTTTTTGTTAAGCAAAAGTCTTTGTTTTCTTATTAAATACCTTTTATAGTATAGGCACTAGGTATTTTTTTTCCCACGGACCTAGAATGTGCTCCGCCGCGCCATGTGTTCCCATTGTTTACTGTGAACTCGCGCGGCTAGCTTCAATTGTGAAGGATATTACTGTACTGTTAATTGTGATCTTTTTAATTTACAAAATGCCAAAAGTTACCCAAAGGAAGCGCCTGACGGTTGCACAGAAGCTGGAGTTAATTAAGAAACTCGATAAAGGATATTCTCATGCACGAGCAGCAGCAGAGTTTAACATCGGGAAAAGTACAGTAAGTGACATCAAGAAACAGAAGGATACTCTATTAAAATATGTGAGCACAACAGAGTGTGCTACTTCTGGTGCTGCATGTTCAAGAAAAACAGTAAAGTCTGGTCAGTATCCACAATTGGATGCTGCAGTGTATAAGTGGTTTATTCAGCACCGCACAATTGGCATGGCAATAAGATTTGAAGAGCTTAAAGTTGCAGCAAGTAAACTTGCCATTCAATTAGGTATAAAAGATTTCAATGCAAGTGATGGGTGGGTTGGAAGATTTAAGGCTCGTCATAACATTTCAAACACCAAAAAAATTTCTGGTGAGGCGTCAAGTGCTGATCCCACTAATGTTGATTCATTCAAGGCTAAATTAAACGAGTACATTGTCAGTAATAATTTAAGCAAATATCAAGTATATAATGCTGACGAAACTGGGTTTATGTGGCGAGCTGTACCAAGTACATCCTTAACCAGTAGGATGCAGGAAAATATTCCTGGACGAAAGATAAGCAAGGAACGACTCTCAGTCTTGCTCTGTGCTAATGCTGATGCCTCTCACAGGACAAAATGTGCCGTGGTAGGCAAGTCTAAAAATCCTCGAGCCTTAAAAAATATAATGCAGGCACTACCCGTAATATATTACAGTTCTAAGAAATCATGGTTTAATCAAACAATATTTACGGACTGGTTTGAAAACCACTTTTGCAAAGAAGTTAGAGAATTCCAGATCAACAAATGTGGAATAAAGGCCAGTGAGGTTAAGGCATTATTGCTGCTAGATAATGCCCCTGCTCATCCCATTAGCAAGTTAATTTCAAGGGATGGCAGAATAAAATGCATGGCACTTCCACCAAACACAACATCCTTGATCCAGCCCATGGACCAAGGTGTTATCCTTGCTGCTAAACGTATGTACCAAACAGCAATGCTTGAAGATGTTTTAGTTGTTTTACCTAGCGAGGAAGATGAATTGACAGGAAAGGATACAAGGGCTCAAAGAACACTAGAAAATCTCAAAAAGTACACAATCAGGGAAGCAATATTCCACTGGGCTAGGCTTTGGAATAAAGTGAAAGAAACCACACTAACAAATTCATGGAAGAAACTGTTAACAGAGAGGCCTAGATGTGACGCAGCAGTATCTGATAGTGAATTCGAAGGTTTTGAAAATGAAGCCAATGATTTTGAAGGGTTTGAAGAAACGATCCGAACAATGTTGCTCCAAGCTGGTCAGGGTGTACAAGTGAATGATATCAATGAATGGTTAGAAAATGATTACGATCCTGGTTATGAATTGTTAACTGAAGAACAGATTGCACAAAGTGTTCTCGGAAATGACTCTGATGACTCTGATGACTCTGATGATGACTCGGACGATGTTGGTGAGGCTCTGCCTAGAGGTGTCGGATATCAGAAAAGATTGGAACAAATTGAGGAACTCATTGAATATTCAAGAAAAAGTAAACATGAGGTTGTTGGAAATTTTTATGTACACTTTACAGCCTTTAAGCAATGTCTCAGAACGTTAGCCAGAGAAAATCAGATTCAAACAAAAATAGATAAATTCATGATTTCAACGGTTCGTGAAAAATCTTCGTCGACAAGCCATGCTGCACCCGCCGATGCAGAATTACCATCGACAAGTCGTGGAGCATCCGCCGGCAACGAATGCTCTGCAAGCCATGCTGCACCCGCCGATGCTCAATTACCATCGACAAGTCGTGGAGCATCCGCCGACAACGAATGCTCTGCAAGCCATGCTGCACCCGCCGATGCTGAATTCCCATCGACAAGTCGTGGAGCATCCGCCGGCAACGAATGCTCTACAAGTCATGCTACATCCGCCGATGCTGAACTCTCATCGATAAATCATGGAGCATCCACCGGCAATGAATGCTCTACAAGCCATGTTGCACCCGCCGATGCTGAATTCTCATCGACAAGTCGTGACGAGTCATCCACTAACGATATAAATTATGATTGAAAGGCATATAAATTAGTGTAAAAAGTGTTGATAGAGTACAGTATTGTAAGTGTTAATGATTAATTAAGCCTAGACAAAAAGATACTGTACAGTGTAAATATACAGTAGAAATAATTGTCAATAGTGAAGTAGAATTAGAACTCATGTGAATTAGTAGTAAGCCTAGCTGTTGTGTGAAGTGAATGCCTGAAAATAAGTGTGCATACTGTATGTACCCTGTATGCAATATAAACAATATAAAACAAGCGCTGCAGAGGATGACGTAATCTTCAAAGCTTCGTAATCTTCAGCTTCAATAAAAGTAAGTCAATTTACCAATTTTATTATAGTATTACAAGATATTAATTTTTTTTCAACAAAAGCTACATATTACTCTCTGCAAATGTATATTCTATCGTTAGCAGAGAAAAGGTGAGCTCAAAATATTTCGTCTTGGCTAGCTCTCAGTGACAAGGCTCGATCGCCATTGTTATGGCCTGGCCGCCACGCCCTGTGTCATAACATTAAAAATACATTACCTGCACTGTTCAGGGTAAATCAAAACACATCTCTAAAATTTTATTGAGAAAATATTAACAATCACTGATTGATACATGAAATATTTTGCAATACAAAGGAATGAATCAATTTTTTTCCACCCATCTGGACTTGATCAGACCGTGTTCACATATCATCCATGCAGCAGCCACCAGCTGGCTTAATCGTCGGCGTGGCACTAAACTGGAATGCAATTACACAATGAACTTTATTTAATTTTAGTTATACAGTATAAAATATATCCTACCTGAATGTTACTTGAAAAATTACCCGACCCGACCTAACTTCGGAAATAACGGAGCTCCGGAAATAACGACTAGGGTACAGCCCCATATAGGTCGTTAAATTGAGTGGATACTCCTCCCATTTCCCCTTTAGTTAGCTATATATTTTCTTGTCAGGATATTTTATATATCGTGAGCAAGTCTCACTTGAGTCTAAGTCACAGAGTGCACAGTATGTGGTGAGCCTGCCCAGAGCGCTCACAGTATCAGTTTACATATATATCTATGTGTGGGTGTGTGCAAGCACCAAGATTCATCAGAGAATTTACTGTGACTATTATTATTAATTTACAGTGAGTATTATTATTATACTGTATATATCTTGGTAGTAAACCAGATATTGGTGTGTTGATCTCTATAATCTATTGATATAAATGCCTGTGGATTGATCTCTATAATCTATTGATATAAGTGCCCGTGTGTTGATCGCTATAATCTATCGATATAAATGCCTGTGTGTTGATCTCTGTGATCTATTGATATAAACGCCTGTGTATTGATCTTCATGATGTATATATAGATACGCCTGAAATTTGATTACTGAGTTATATATGACATGACTGTGTACTGAATAATTTCATATACGTGAAGTGATTGCCAGCGATATCTCTGTGAGAGAAAGTATAGATATAAAGAAAAGTTCAGTGATCAAGCGAGTGCATTCACAGTAAATATTATTAAGAATAGAGTAATCTTTTGGTACGGTGAAAAGTCACTGTGAGAGTATTGTGAATAAGACGTTGATCGTGAGGCCAGTGAAATCATAAGTAAGCCATGTGAATGTTGAATAGTGTTTTGGAAAAAGTTAAATAAACGGGGATCGTGACAGAATTAGAAAACAAGTACTAGTCTGTTCCCACGATCGCGAGGGTCCCGGCCAGCTGAGATCTGACAGGTGGCGCGTGGCGCTGCCGATGTTACCATATTGGTGCGCTCCAGAATATTATGCTATGAATGGAGCAATTGTCATATATTATTCCTGATACATTGATGCATATATATTTCTTGTTGTCTTTTAAGTAAAATACCAAAACTCTTTGGTGTTTGATATCATCCCCTCCATTTATCTTGTGATCGTGTAATGAAGTAAAGTAGAGTGACCTGCCTGATACCATATTATTGGAATTTGCTCTTGCCACAATTACACCTGACCACTGCAGTGTTACTGGACACCTAAAAAAAAACAGTTGGCGACCTTGAAGGCTGTGTAAGAGTTCGGTGTCGGGGCGGGCCACAGATTGAGGGAACGATCTGTGCCCCCACTCATCTTACAATTTAAAGGCCGGTTGTGAGACCGACTGGGGTTACTCTCCGAGGCCAGCAGTGGAGCCTAGAGGATTGAGGGAAGACCCGCCGAACGACGGTGAGTAAGGGTTATTGTTGGAGCAACCACCTGGGAAGGAGATCCAGTCTATTGTTGCTTTAACCCTTCTCTAACGAGAACACCGTGAAACCCCGACAGTATACAGTGTAACAACTGCAAAACTATTTGTTTATTGTTTTATGAACGTAATAATTGAATTACTAATATGAACACCATACATTTGAGATAGTGATGATTCACACATTTTATTATATAAATCTATCACACTACACACTATTGAATAACATTACTGCAAAAAACCAGCATTGAATGTAATGAAACGCCATTTTCTGGGCGAGTCCCGGAGGCTCCCCGGAGCTATCCATGGCTGATATGGATACCCTAACTATTTTGCATCAGTCGATGTGGGTGGAGTTCTAGGCCTACCAGGGACCACGAGCCAGAACCTGGCCCCCTCAGAGAGGCACGGGGAGCAATGGCCCATAGAATTGCACATGTGATTTGGAGCATTCTGTATCTGCCATCGACCAGGACAGGCACCCAGAAAAGTAAGCGCCACAAAACAAACCCCTATTCAGGTAAACAACAAAAATCGACAAACAAGTGGACAGAACTCCCCCAGAAAAATGAACTAACAAGCATGTCGTCACACAAGCAGCGCCGCATGTCTGCGCAGCACCCCACTCCCCGGGAGGGGGAAGGGGGAGCCCCAGACCCCCGTGCCGGCGATCCCCACCCCAGTTCTGTGGCTGGATATCAAAACCGCGAAAAAAACGCCGACCGGAGGGAAATGAATGTAATGAATGTAATTTCATTACATTCAACGCTGGTTTTCTGGGGGGAGCCCCTACGGCTCCCCGGAGCTACTTCACCAAAGACTACCTAAGAAAACAATGGGACATACCCGGGAGACGGTCGGTGCACCACTCCTCAACACGAAGTCGAGACAACAACCAAGGATCCCTCCGGAAGCAGCAGGCACAGCATGCGCCAGAAAAAGGGAGAACGGCTGCAGACGAAGAAACCTATGACCACGACCATAGGAGCCAAAGACCACTGCGCCTGAGAAGAGCATGAAGCTCTGCCACACGACACCCAGAGGCCAATGCCAACATAAAGAGAGAGGCGAAGCAAAGTAAACCTGAACCGAAGGAGCCACAACAACCAAGGAGAAGAAAAACAGGAGAGCACCCTGTCCAAACACCAGGACGGCACAGGCAGTGCATGAGCAGGCCAGAGGTGAAACAACGCACGAGACAGCCTGCGAAACGGTGCAGAAGGAACATCGATACCAAAAGCTAGCAGCAGAAACCAAGGTGCCAGACCCAAGAACGGCCCCAAGTGCCTCTACAACCTCCGCAAGCCAATCCTATGACAGCCCAGGAGGAAAAGAAATGCAGGACCAAAACCAAAATGCCACAAACGTGCAATTCCACCGCCACACGTGCAGCCGACAGGGAAGGAACCCGCATAAAGAGCCATCCCGCAGAAGGGCAGGAGCGAAAAGACACTCATTAAGAGGAGCAAAATCACCCCCAGGAAAACGAGCAGCGCCGAGACAGCGCTAAGAGAAGAGATATGAACAAAAAAATTAAGAAGCAAACACAAAGGACGAAGGCACTAAAAACCTAGTCGCACCCGAGACCAAAAGTCATGCAGAACCCCAAGAAGAGGGGGACATGACGGAAAAAGCCCGTCCCGAAAAGGGGCAAAGACCGTAGAAAAGCACCCACAACAGGACGGAAGCAACGGGTAGAATGGACAAGGAAACTGAGCCCAGGAGGGGCCCACACCCAAAAAGCACATGTGGAGAGGGGGAACAGAAAAACCCCACTCCACAAAACCGCAAGCCCCGCCCAGAGGGGTAGAAAAAACCCTGGTGGGGACCGACGGGGCCTGAGGCCCCCCACGTTAGCCCCACCTAGCCCCGGGAACCCACCCTGCAGGCCCGGGGCCGAGTGTCCCCCCCAAAGCCCCAGCGTCAAGAAAACCCTGGGACAGCCGTGAAAAACACTAAAGAAGGGAGCCCACAGGGCTCTGGAACTTGAACCGAAACAGAGGATAGGCGAGGGGTGAGACTAAGACCCCAAACTCATCCCCAGCCAGCACAACGAGGCGAGGACAACGAGGACAGGACAGAGAATCCCTTTGTCCTGACCCTGTTTTTGTTTTTGGAGGTAGGTATGGGTGTACATACGTTCTTGGGAACGTGGACCGTACCAACCGCGGTGCTTACTGCAGGGCTATTGGCCTTACAGGGCAGCTCTTGTTCTCATCCTGCCCCTCTCCCATGTTGTCTACCCTTGCTTAGTCGGGGCCCCGCTCCATTGTTCCACGGTGCAATGGTGGGGGTGCCTGTTCGGTGGTACGTTTTCCTGTGTCGAGGGTTTTGTGCTGCCTCCTTGTGCTTGCAGGATTCGGTTCTGGCTCTTTGGTTCCGCATCTTCCCTGTCGTTCGCCTGACGGGCAGATTCTGTGCTTCATGGGCGTCTTCTCTCTGCTCTTGGGGCTGGTATGGGGTTAGCAGCCCAATTGGCTGCCTAATGTGTTCCTTTGATTGCCTGTTCACTGCACACGTTTCTTCTAACGTACCTGTGGCTCGGTTGGGTACTCGATTTCCGCCTGTGTCACCCTTTTGTGTCACCGTGTTAGAATTATCTCCCTGTGCTTCTCGGGGAGGTGGTGACGTTTTGCTGCGGTTTGGTATGCGGCTGCGTGTAGGGGTTGGTTGTGGCTTTTTGTTCGGAAACCCTTCCATGCTCCCTCTGGGGCCCGCCTTCCTTGTTTCGGTCTTGCTGTGGCCGGGCCTGTTTTCCATGTTCCTTG
>WNGS01002937.1:43787-54183 GCA_020271785.1 Procambarus virginalis | reverse complement strand
TAAAATATTATCATTTCATAAGGAAAACTCCAAATGGACAAAGAACAATGAGCCATTCTATTTTGTGCAAATGGCTATGCTACAAGACTTTATGTGATGTCAATCTACTACGCAAAAAATACTAAACTATAATACTACATATACTAAAAATGACTAAATATAAACATTGTGTGGGCGAGGAATGGTGGGAGTGTAGCTGGAAGGCGTTTGGGCGCTCACACGCATTTAACGCGTGCCCCGTCTTCAACTCGTCGGCAGTTTGATCATTTGGTCAAAGTGATCAACACCATTCATGTTTGTATTGTAGTCACAGATTTCATTCGGCTTGTTGACAGTTACCAAACAGTCCCCAAATAATCAGATAAAAACCTGATTTTTGGCAATTATTTTAGTGGATGACACAATGCTGCGTCATCCCCGAGATTAACGACAGTAAACGGATGACGCAATGCTGCATCATGCCCGCGGGAAAGTATTAGTCGTGTTCCCTGATCACAGAAAAAACAAATAAATTGTACTTTACCGTCGAACATAATTAAGCCGACAGATGGGCGATGATGTCACTATTTGCATGTTCGCTCATGCACGGTGCGCTCCAGAGGAGTCGCGCGCGGTCTTCAAGCAGCCAGAGTTGCCACAAATTTATTTTCGCGTCATTATTTACAGTGTCTAGGCCTATATTATTTGTAATATTTGTCACTAATTGTGTTGCACATAATGTTACATCACAGTTATTGTCAATAAATGTTGATACATCGAGTATACACATGCGCACACAAATGCTTTCCATATGCCATTATATTAAGTAATCACAATATTCATTATTTTATATGTACACACTAGCACGCACTATGTACAGGTTTTTGCACTATTATTGCACATTTAGTATTCTTGGAGGGAGTGGTAGTTGTTGAAGCAGTCGACAGCACACAATGGAACTGCACACGCTTCACACCATGTTTGCACCATTTACGTTTCTGTTCTCTCCGTTTTGTTGTTTTACATACTAGGCATTCACTTTGGCCTATTGCCCAATTTCCAGTGGTGGAAATTCTTTAGTCTGGGTTGTGAAAGGATCTATGTGCGCGAGCCTGGGTTGTTGCAGCAGCTGAAAACACTGGGTCATTGGACTGGTCTTTGTATGCCAGGGACTCTTTAACCAAACTTTGACTAATAATCGTGTTACTGTTGATACCTGGTTGATGGGGTTCTGGGAGTTCTTCTACCCCCAAGCCCGGCCCGAGGCCAGGCTTGACTTGTGAGAGTTTGGTCCACTAGGCTGTTGCTTGGAGCGGCCCGCAGGCCCACATACCCACCACAGCCCGGTTGGTCCGGCACTCCTTGGAGGAATAAATCTAGTTTCCTCTTGAAGATGTCCACGGTTGTTCCGGCAATATTTCTTATGCTTGCTGGGAGGACGTTGAACAACCGCGGACCTCTGATGTTTATACAGTGTTCTCTGATTGTGCCTATGGCACCTCTGCTCTTCACTGGTTCTATTCTGCATTTTCTTCCATATCGTTCACTCCAGTACGTTGTTATTTTACTGTGTAGATTTGGACTTGGCCCTCCAGTATCTTCCAGGTGTATATTATTTGATATCTCTCTCGTCTTCTTTCTAGTGAGTACATTTGGAGAGCTTTGAGACGATCCCAATAATTTAGGTGCTTTATCGCGTCTATGCGTGCCGTATATGTTCTCTGTATTCCCTCTATTTCAGCAATCTCTCCTTCTGAAGGGGGAAGTGAGTACTGAGCAGTACTCAAGACGGGACAACACAAGTGACTTGAAGAGTACAACCATTGTGATGGGATCCTGGATTTGAAAGTTCTCGTAATCCATCCTATCATTTTTCTGGCTGTCGCAATATTTGCTTGGTTATGCTCCCTAAACGTTAGGTCGTCAGACATTATTATTCCCAAATCCTTTACATGCTGTTTTCTACTATGGGACATTTGATTGTGTTTTGTACTCTGTATTATGTTTAAGGTCCTCATTTTTACCGTACCTGAGTACCTGGAATTTATCACTGTTAAACATCATGTTATTTTCTGATGCCCAGTCGAAAACTTTATTAATATCAGCTTGAAGTTTTTCAATGTCTTCAGCCGAGGTAATTTTCATACTGATTTTTGTGTCATCTGCAAAGGATGATACGAAGCTGTGACTTGTATTTTTGTCTATATCTGATATGAGAATAAGGAAAAGCAGCGGTGCAAGGACTGTACCCTGAGGTACAGAGCTTTTAACTGCACTTGGACTAGATTTTATATGGTTGACCGTTACTCGCTGAGTCCTGTTTGACAGAAAACTGAGTATCCAGCGTCCTACTTTACCGGTTATTCCCATTGACTTCATTTTGTGTGCTATCACGCCATGGTCACATTTATCGAAAGCCTTTGCGAAGTCCGTGTATATCACATCAGCATTCTGTTTTCTTCTAATGCCTCAGTGACTTTGTCGTAGTGCTCAAGTAGCTGTGAGAGGCACGATCTTCCCGCTCGAAATCCATGTTGGCCTGGGTTGTGAAGGTCATTGGTCTCCATGAAATTGGTGACCTGACTCCTAATCACTCTCTCAAATACTTTTTATGATGTGCGATGTTAGTGCAACTGGTCTATAATTCTTTGCCAATGCTTTGCTCCCTCCCTTGTGTAGAGGGGCTATGTCTGCTACTTAAGTGCATCTGGTATCTCCCCCGTGTCCAAGCTCTTCCTCCACACTATACTGAGTGCCTGTGCTACCGGCACTTTGCATTCTTTATAAATATTGAAATATTCCATGAGTCTGGACCTGGGGCCGAGTGCATGGGCATGTTTTCAATTTCTCTTTCAAATTAGTGCGCTCGTGTTGATATCAGTTATATTTACAGGGTTTGAATATCCCTTTAGTGTTGCAAGTGTAAAAGCAAATGCACGGAAAATAGGTTTACGTCCAGTTTTACCAGATACAAATTTAGCAGTTCAACATGCTATGTCAACAAGATGGAAAAACACTTTATTCGTACATTCAATGTTTTCCGGACACACTTGATAGTGCCAAACATCATGTCAGCCTTATCAATCAAACGCATGTTGATATTGTAGTCAAGAACACAATCTGGCTTATATACTGGTTCTTTCGTTACACGGTGCACCTTGCCACTGTTCACCATTGTATCCTCATGAACGGTTGTCAGTAGGTTCACTTCTCTCTTGTCTTTCCACCGTACCGAGAGTATTTGATCACATTTCCATACCTGGCACTCACCAACTGCAAGTCCCCCGTCAAACACTGGCATTTCCCTTCCTTGTGCCTTTACTGTGCCAACCAATCCGGTTCTATTTTCAATCAAGAACCTAGCTAGCAATGGACTTGTACAGTAATTATCTGTGTATAGGATGTGGCCCTTGTTCATCCATGGTGCCATCAGTGACTTCACCACACTACCTGAGAAACCATGTTCATCGTTACCGGGAATGTCTACATCACTAGCTGAATACAGAATTATGTGTAACACGTATCCTGTTTCACAGTCACACAATACAAAGAATTTCAATCCAAATCTGTTTCGTTTGGAGGGAATATACTGCTTGAATGAAACACGTCCTTTGAAAAGTACAAGAGATTCGTCAATCACCAGCTTCTGTGCTGGTATGTAAAAATCTCTGAATTTTCCAATCACTTCATTCATATAGTGCCTGACTCGCCAAAGTCTATCATCCTCTGTCCGGTCCTCATTACTTGCAAAATGCAGACACCTGAGGAATATCTGAAATCTGTCTCGGGACATATAATTCCCGAAGAAAGGTGTTGGAATAGTCAGATCTTTGGAAGGAAGCCCCTAAGTGCATTCAGTCCCGGTACTGATGAGGAACACCTGGCCACAAAACAGCACAAAAACACGGCAGTGAGCGACACGAAGGCAAACACCGCCAAGGAAACTGAGGCCAGAGAAGCATCTGTCCCGGTTGACATTAGCTTACAAACTAAAGTGCTATGCAGCCGACGCGGTGAGGTCTGGGCCCCCCCTTCCCCTCTCGGGAAGGAAAGGGCTGTGCGGACAAGCGGCGCAGCAGTAATGTGTTACGTTTGCTTGTTTGCTTGTTTGCTTGTTTCCTTGAGATTGTAGGGAGTTCTACCTCTCTGTTCGGTTTTTGTTGTTAGTTTCTTACCATGTGGGGTTTGTTTTGTTATGCCTACCTTTCTGAGTCCCTAACCCCGTTCGATGGCAGATAAGGAAAACCCACAACCACAGGGGGGTTTTCCAGGGCCATTGCTCCCTGCAACCTCTCTGAAGGGGTCAGGTTCTGGCACTGGTCCCTGGTAGGTCTGAACTCCGTAGCTAATGTCTCTGTCTAATGTAACATACATTAGGCCAATAAGCTCCAGGGAGCTGTAGGGGTTCCCCACAGAAAACTAAGAAAAAATCAGAGACATTGAAATAATTAGGTAATAATATCTTTGTGGCAACTCTCTCCTGACAGCTAGGGCGGAGCAGACCACCTCCGACACCTGCTCTGTCAACGTCTCTTTTCTGGGTGGAGCCCCGTTGGCTCCCCGAGCTATACAGGCTGAACGGGCTTGGAGTTCTTGCCTACTGGGGAACATGAGCCAGAACCCGGCCCCCCTTAGAGGGGCATGAGGAGCAATGGTCTATAGAAACCCCTCTGTGGTTGGGAGCATTCTATGTCTGCCATCGACCGGGACAAACACCCAGAAAGGTTGACTCCCCAAAACAAACTCCCCCTATTCTGGTGAAAATATTGCTACCAAAAGTCGAACAAGTGGACAGAACTCCCCCAAACAAAATTATCAAACTAGCATGACGTCATCATGTCACCGAGCCGCCGCCTGTGCACCCCCCCCCCCCTCCGTTAGCATGTAACCAAGGCAAAGGGCCTTGCTGGGAAACCCCACAGGGGCTACATGGTCCGATGGATGTGACCCCTGAGTCCCCCTCGCATCTTGCGAGTTTGAAGGTTGCCCTGTCCCCTTGTCTCAGGGTGACACTCACTGGTTGTGCCTCCGCCATACTGCCTGTTGGGTTGGTGATTCTTTTGACCCGGAGTCGTGCAACGTTTTTTGTCTGTACGTGCTTCCATTCACCGAAGTCACTGATCATGATATGCGGGTGCAGGCAGCTGCGGTGTTGCATGCTAGGTTAGGTTGCTGCAATACGCTAGGTTGGTTGCGGCCCCAGATGCCCCGAGACTGCCCTGTTTTGGTTATCAGGGTTTGGACTTGGGGATGGGATTCGCTTCGGCTCTGGTTTCGTCTGCTCCTCCTAGTCCTTTTCCTTATGTTGTGCATACTTCCTTTCCCTTGCTTCCAGCTCCGAACCGTCGGCGGGTTTCGGGGTTGGGGCAGGGTCTGGTTGGGTTGAGACTCGGGTGGTCTCAGGGGTTTTCCTCTTCCAGAGTGGCGGCGGAGGCATTCGAGCCCGTTCCTCCAGCCGTGCTGTAAGGGTCTGACCAGTGAGCTCCCTTCCTTAGTGTTTTGTATGGCTGCCCCGGCTTTTACTTGTGGAGCAGGGGCTTTGGGTGGGGGGGGGGGGACAACTGGGCCTCGGGTCCTGTTGTAGAGGTTCCCGGGGCTGCCTGAAGGGCCCCGTTCTGTCCCGCTTGGGTTTTTGAACCCTCAGAGCGGGGCTTGCAGTTCCTCAGAGTGGGGGTTTTCCTTCCCCCTCTGCATTCGTGTTGGATTCAGGTCTACCCCTCCCTGAGCTCGGTTCCATGTCCCTTCGCGTCCGTCAGTTCTGTCATTCCTAGGGATGCTTTTCTCCCCTTTCCTCTCCTTTTCGTGATTATGACCACCCCTCCTGGCAACACCCCTCCAAGCGAACTAAGTCCCTCAAGGACCGCCTAGTATCAGCAGCACACAGGACACACAGGACCTGGGGCCTCGTAGCCTGGTGGATAGCGCGCAGGACTTGTAATTCTGTGGCGCGGGTTCGATTCCCGCACGAGGCAGAAACAAATGGGCAAAGTTTCTTTCACTCTGAATGCCCCTGTTACCTAGCAGTAAATAGGTACCTGGGAGTTAGTCAGCTGTTACGGGCTGCTTCCTGGGGGAGGGGGGGTGGGTGTGGAAAAAAAAAAAAAAATAGTTAGCAAACAGTCGATTGACAGTTGAGAGGCGGGCCGAAAGAGCAAAGCTCAACCCCCGCAAACACAACTAGGTGAATACAACTAGGTGAATACACAGGTAAAAGTTGACGGAGTCCTGTGCCGAGACAGGCGGGAACAGGTCGGGGACATGAGGTTGAGCAAGGCCCCACAATCCGAGACTGTACCTTGTATATGAACCGTGTGGAGAACTAAATCCCGAGAAGCCAGAAGCTGAGCCATAAAGCGCCCAACTCCAAAGGGGAACTGACCAAAGAGACCCCTCCTTAATTCAGGCAATGAACCACTGGGGAGCAATTGAAGTTAAGCCCGAACACAGATGAAACCAAATCCTCAAGGCATGCCACACAGCTGCATACTCACACACCGTGCTTTGTGCCTGAAGGAACAGAGCTAACCACCAACCCTGGCAGCCCGGTGAGCACTGGTCACAAAGCTCCAACCCAGAGATGAGGCATTTGTTAGCACATCGAGCGATTGGCGAGGACTGCATCATGGAACTGAACCTATAAAAACATAAAGGGGACTTGGTGAGAAAGAACTGATGAAAGTTTGGTGAAACCTGGACCTGCTGGTCCTGGTCCCACAAATCATGGGGCCAGGAGCAGGCAAACCAGACCAGATGCCTGCCCAACCATGTGGAGAACCAAGTATGGACCCAACCATACACACAACGGTTGGAACCAACCGTATGGAACCAACCATACACACAACAGCATCAAGGGACAAATTATGAAAGACATGGTGTGAACCCCAAACGAAACCAGACTCCCACAGCACATGATGACGACCATGAGCGGAGAAGGAAACCTCCTCAGGAAGTGCAACAGCCCAGAAACCTGACCCAAACAATGACCTACCTTGACTAACAAAATGCAAGGTCCCCACCTGATGAGACCACTTCCAAAAGGGAAAGAACCTTTAGCAAACAACACCCAATTTATTCAAAGACGGGAAAAAGCCCCCCTTGCAGAAAACACTCTGCACCTTACCTTACCTTGTGAAGGTTCCGGGGATCAACGGGCTTGCAGCCCGGTCTCTGACCAGGCCTCCAGGTTGGTCATCTGGTCAAGCAGGCTGTTGGACGCAGCTGTTTGCAGCCTGATGTATGAATCACAGCCTAGTTGATTGGATATTCTTTGGAGGCATTTGTAGAGTTCTATCGAACACTGTGAGAGGCCAGCCAGGTCAAAGGAATGTCACTTATCAATGAAATAGCAAACTGCGGCAAAGTTAAGAGTCTGAGAATAAAGAGGGAAAAATTACTGCGTATATGTTGTATTCCTCCCATGTTGGTATTAATTGTTTCTTTGGCAATGAGGTACGTTCTGGAAGGACATCATACGTTGCAATATTAGAACATTAGGAACTTATTATGCTTTCACATGTATTATTCATTTCTTTCCACTTTTTGAAGTGAGAGGATTAATGCATTAGCTCCCTCGCCTCTCATTAGTCTAACCGCCGAAGCTTCATTTATCTCTGAAATTCTATTCCCAATACTCTAAGTTCAATCATATCATTATCTCAGTACTGTAATAGTATTTCTTGGATCATGTGAATAATCTTGGGATTATTATCATGGCTTCATTTTGTACCTTCTCTAACTTGTTTAGTCTGCCTTTAACAAAACAAGACATAACAGGGACAGCATAATCAATAAGAGATTTCACTGTATGCCACATGATTACCAATGGAATGTGAAATGTAAAACATGATTAATAATTGTGTACTGAATTGCTTTGTGAGCCCCTTGAGGGACCTTATATAGGACGAGGGTAGAAATGGCCTAAGCTACCTGGGGAGTTTTATGTTTACTATTTTTTCCAGTCATATTCTAGTAACATTGTCATAGAACTCAATCAAGGTTGTCAGGCATGACTTTCCCATTCTTAATCCATGCTGTCTACAAACTGTTACAAAGTTTATCCTCTAGATGTTCCACTATTCTCGACCTGATTACTCTAGTACTTTACAAGGAATACTTGTCAGTGACACTGGTCTGTAATTTAGTGCCTCTTGTCTATCCCCTATCTTGGACATAGTTTTAGAAGAATGCCTTTTTTAAGTGTTTTATTAAAAACCTGAGTGGGTGATATATTACCTCTGCAGCTTCCTTCAGTAGCCATGGTGGTATTAAGTCTGGCCCAATTGATTTTGTTGCATCTAGTTCCTTCAAGTGTTGTTTAACCTCTTCCACTGTGACTATTATGTCATCCAGTGTTTCCTCTGACCTTTTGTAACTCACCTCTGGTCTCCACATTGGTTCCATTGTAAAAACCTCCTGAAATCTTTAGTTTACTTCCTCTCACACACCCTTAATGTGAGTAATGATTAACCTGAAACGATTAATGACTAACTTCTAAATCTGCTGATATCTGCCCCTGTATAAATTTAACCACCGTGCTGCGCAGAGTTTATTGAGAAATTCCCCCGGTGCGCATGAAATTAAGTGTTCCCAAAAAAATCTTTTTTCTTCGTAAAATGATAAATTCCCTTCCCTGAACATGTCTATGTAAAAATAAATACCAAATTCCACTTACTTTGGCTGTACGGACGTGGACAAAGTGCCCTGTGACGTCATCAGGGCCTGGTCGCCCGTGCGTGACTCGCCCAGACACGGTCGCGCGGGCCATTCAAGCACCGGGTGTTGCCACAAATATATTTTCAATTATTTGTTTTATGTATTTCCAATGCGGTTTTATTTGTTTTTTTATCGTATATGATGCATATTTGTGTCCTTTACAATATGCATACAGTAGAACGTTCATAATGTTCCATGGAACTGTGATACATGTGTCAGTAATGTGTCCACAATAAATGTTTATTGTCGCAATATTACCTGTTAAAAATTCACTAAAATTACAATATGTACAGTTTCACACACTATTTACACAGTAACACACTGTATTACACACTCAGTACTTCGGAAGTGAGTAATAATCAACGAAGTAGCCCATGGTACACAGCGCGACTTCGCTCTCAGTGCACCAGGTACAGATAAATTTTCGCTGCTTGTTTCTTCATTCTGTGTGCTTGCAAATAACGCACTCACGTACACCCTTGGCTTTAGTACTTGTAGGTTGTATGTAACCAAGCTTGTAAAGCATAAGGTAGTATTGAAAAGATTATAGGAAAAGATCAATTTGTAAGATAGTCTTGAAAAGATCGCTTTGTATGGTCCCACACAGGAAGAGATTCAGCATACCTCAAGAGTGTCCATCAGTCAGGAAGAGATTCAGCTAGCCTCAAGAGTGTCCATCAGTCAGGAAGAGATTCAGCTAGCCTCAAGAGTGTCCGTCAGTTGGAAGAGATTCAAACATCCTTGAAAATATCTATGGAAAACACCAAAATGGAAGCCGCTAACACTGTTCATCTATGCCATTTCTATCAGATGCATCATCACTGAACGCAGAAAACGATTCATCTAAGTATCATCTAAATAAATAGCATAGGATTGCAAGAGTGACGCTCAGAGCTCAACTGGATACGCTCGCTGTATCGTCCTCATAGGTGCTGTATCACTTGCATCCGACCTTTGTGTTAGGTCCTTATTGCGCCTGGCTTCCCCAACATTATGACCCTTATGTTCTTCAAACAATAAGGTTTGAATTTCACCGACAGAGCATTATCTTCAACACCGCGTCGGACAGGTGTTTGGGAGCCAGAGGCGCGTGCGCCACCCATGGTTGCTCATTCAGTACTAAACCAGCCAGCAGCCCCAGAGCATTCTGGGATTTTTTCCAAGATGGCTGCCTCTCACTGGAGGTCCTAAGAGTCCATTTCGTACACAACCAACCTCGTACACATTTAGAATTGGTTACTGAATTGGAATGAAGAAGATATCAATTCTTTTTTCTACAAAGTGATAGGAGTAGGCAGACCAGTGAAGTGGTACATAAAGGCAAACCAACAAAATCATTAGAGAAAGGGGGAGTGAAAAATAAGAAGAGGGGGAACAAGTTCCTGAAGATTGCATGCACAACATAGATGGAGTAAGGTCAAAGATACTGGAGTTAAGTGATATAATACAGCTGCAGACACCAGACATTGTTGCACTCACGGAGACAAAACTTAAAGATGTTATTTTAAATGAGGTCATATTCCCAAGGGGCTACTCAATTTGGAGACGGGACAGAAAAATCAGGAAAGGCGTTGGCGTTGCTGTGCTGGTGAAAGAACACCTAAAGGTGGACGAAATAATGACTGCCAATCCACAAGAAGTTGATATAATAGCACTAGAGATCTGCCATGAGGATGATAAACTAATGATCATAAATGCATATAGT
>WNGS01002937.1:19007-33308 GCA_020271785.1 Procambarus virginalis | reverse complement strand
TTGGTCACATACTTAGCAATGTTATTGTGACTCCATCTGCCTGCACATGGCATTTATTACATTAAATTCCATTTGCAATGTGGTGCTCCATATACTTAGTTTTGGTCCAGGGTCTTCTTGAAGGGCATGACAACTTCTAGTGTCTTATCTTCCCGCTGTTATCATAGCATCATCAGCAAACATGTTCATATATTTCTGTATTCCTCTGGTAGATCGTTAATATAGACAATGAACATTACTGCAAGAACTGAACCCTGTGGTACTCCACTTGTGACATTCCTCCAATCCGATACATTGCCTCTGATTACGGCCCTCATTTTTCTATCAGGAAATTTTTATCCATGTTAGAAGCTTACCTGTCACCCCTCCAATATGTTCCAGCTTCCAGAACAACCTCTTATATGGAACTCTGTTAAAAGCCTTTTTTAGGTCCAGATAGATGCAGTCAACTCAACCATCTCTTTTCTGTAAAATCTCTGTTGCTCGATCATAGAAACTGAGTAAATTCGTTACACAGGATCTTCCAGATCGAAAAAACCATACTGTCTGTCTGATATTATATCGTTTTTCTCCAGGTGTTCTGCCCATTTAGTTTCAATTATGTTTTCCAATATTTTGACTATTACACTTGTCAATGATACAGGTCTATAACTGAGGGGGTCTTCCCTGCTGCCACTCTTGTAGAGTGGAACTATGTTAGCCTTTTTCCACATATAAGCTACAACTCCTGTACACAGGGATGTTTGAAAAATCAGTTGAAGTGGAATGCTGAGCTCAGGTGCACATTCTCTCAGAACCAATGGTGAAACTCCATCTGGACCAACTGCTTTGTTCTTACTTAGCTCCTTGAGCATTTTTTCCACTTCGTCTCTAGACACCTCTATATGCTATATGTTATTCTCTGGAATTCTTGTTGTGTTTGGTTCCCTGAAGATTTTCTTTTGTACAAACACACTTTGGAACTTTTCGTTTAACCCTTAAATGGCGCCTGGCTATTTAGCATGTCACCCACAGGCGCATAAAAAAAAAAAAAAAAAAAATCTTCGTAACCTGTTAATACTTTGGCGTGCCCAGCGCGCCACCCCTCAACTGTGCAATTTGGGTCCCAGCATTTCACGGGAGCGTACATTAATTCTGGAAAGTGTATACTCTCTTCAACTTTGTCACCTTAATTCTCGTCCTACGAGATTAAATTTGGTATCATTGTGTTCGCAATAGAATTCTCTACAGCACTAAATGCATATAAACTACAAAAGCCCGGCTAATTACCCCCAGCAAACAGAGAAATTGCGAACGAGTTACCCAAGAGCGCGCAAAAGCGATAAAATGTGTTCACTCTTTTCACTCTGGTCACCTCAATTTTCGTCCTAAGTCTTTCATTTTGGTATCAATGGGTTCGCAATAGAATTCTCTAGAGGAACATTAGCATATAAAATAAAAAACCTGGTCATGCTCCACCTGCCGACGAGTTGAAGACGGGGCACGCGTTAAATGCGTGTGAGCGCCCAAACGCCTTCCAGCTACACTCCCAATTCCTGCCCACAAATGTTTAGTATTTAGTATTTTAGTATATGTAGTATTATAGTTTAGTATTTTTTGCGTAGTAGATGTACATCACATAAGCATTGTAGATAGCCATTTGCACAAAATAGATGGTCATTTTCTTTGTCCATTTGTGAGTTTTCCTTATGAAGTGATAATATTTGATCATTTGGTCAAAGTGATCAACACCATTCATGTTTGTATTGTAGTCACAGATTTCATTCGGCTTGTTGACAGTTACCAAACAGTCCCCAAATAATCAGATAAAAACCTGATTTTTGGCAATTATTTTAGTGGATGACACAATGCTGCGTCATCCCCGAGATTAACGACAGTAAACGGATGACGCAATGCTGCATCATGCCCGGGCGAAAGTATTAAGTCGTGTTCCCTGATCACAGAAAAAACAAATAAATTGTACTTTACCGGCGACATAATTAAGCCGACAAGATGGGCGATGATGTCACTATTTGCATGTTCGCTCATGCACGGTGCGCTCCAGAGGAGTCGCGCGCGGTCTTCAAGCAGCCAGAGTTGCCACAAATTTATTTTCGCATCATTATTTACAGTGTCTAGGCCTATATTATTTGTAATATTTGTCACTAATTGTGTTGCACACAATGTTACATCACAGTTGTTGTCAATAAATGTTGCATACATCGAGTATACACATGCGCACACAAATGCTTTCCATTATGCCATTATATTAAGTAATCACAATATTCATTATTTTATATGTACACACTAGCACGCACTATGTACAGGTTTTTGCACTATTATTGCACATTTAGTATTCTTGGAGTGAGTGGTAGTTGTTGAAGCAGTCGACAGCACACAATGGAACTGCACACGCTTCACACCATGTTTGCACCATTTTACGTTTCTGTTCTCTCCGTTTTGTTGTTTTACATACTAGGCATTCACTTTGGCCTATTGCACAATTTCCAGCTGGTGGCAAATTCTTTAGTCTGTGTTGCTGAAAGGCATCTATGTGAGCGAGCCTGGGTGTTGCAGCATGCTGCAACACTGGGTTCATGACTGGTCTTTGTATGCCAGGGACATCTTTACCAAACTTTGCTAATAATCGTGTTACTGGTTGATACCTGGTTGATGGGGTTCTGGGAGTTCTTCTACTCCCCAAGCCCGGCCCGAGGCCAGGCTTGACTTGTGAGAGTTTGGTCCACTAGGCTGTTGCTTGGAGCGGCCCGCAGGCCCACATACCCACCACAGCCTGGTTGGTCCGGCACTCCTTGGAGGAATAAATCTAGTTTCCTCTTGAAGATGTCCATGGTTGTTCCGGCAATATTTCTTATGCTTGCTGGGAGGACGTTGAACAACCGCGGACCTCTGATGTTTATACAGTGTTCTCTGATTGTGCCTATGGCACCTCTGCTCTTCACTGGTTCTATTCTGCATTTTCTTCCATATCGTTCACTCCAGTACGTCGTTATTTTACTGTGCAGATTTGGTACTTGGCCCTCCAGTATCTTCCAGGTGTATATTATTTGATATCTCTCTCGTCTTCTTTCTAGTGAGTACATTTGGAGAGCTTTGAGACGATCCCAATAATTTAGGTGCTTTATTGCGTCTATGCGTGCCGTATATGTTCTCTGTATTCCCTCTATTTCAGCAATCTCTCCTGCTCTGAAGGGGGAAGTGAGTACTGAGCAGTACTCAAGACGGGACAACACAACACTGACTTGAAGAGTACAACCATTGTGATGGGAACCCTGGATTTGAAAGTTCTCGTAATCCATCCTATCATTTTTCTGGCTGTCGCAATATTTGCTTGGTTATGCTCCTTAAACGTTAGGTTGTCAGACATTATTATTCCCAAATCCTTTACATGCTGTTTTCCTACTATGGGTACATTTGATTGTGTTTTGTACTCTGTATTATGTTTAAGGTCCTCATTTTTACCGTACCTGAGTACCTGGAATTTATCACTGTTAAACATCATGTTATTTTCTGATGCCCAGTCGAAAACTTTATTAATATCAGCTTGAAGTTTTTCAATGTCTTCAGCCGAGGTAATTTTCATACTGATTTTTGTGTCATCTGCAAAGGATGATACGAAGCTGTGACTTGTATTTTTGTCTATATCTGATATGAGAATAAGGAAAAGCAGCGGTGCAAGGACTGTACCCTGAGGTACAGAGCTTTTAACTGCACTTGGACTAGATTTTATATGGTTGACCGTTACTCGCCGAGTCCTGTTTGACAGAAAACTGAGTATCCAGCGTCCTACTTTACCGGTTATTCCCATTGACTTCATTTTGTGTGCTATCACGCCATGGTCACATTTATCGAAAGCCTTTGTGAAGTCCGTGTATATCACATCAGCATTGTTTTTCTTCTAATGCCTCAGTGACTTTGTCGTAGTGCTCAAGTAGCTGTGAGAGGCACGATCTTCCCACTCGAAATCCATGTTGGCCTGGGTTGTGAAGGTTATTGGTCTCCATGAAATTGGTGACCTGACTCCTAATCACTCTCTCAAATACTTTTATTATGTGCGATGTTAGTGCAACTGGTCTATAATTCTTTGCCAATGCTTTGCTCCCTCCCTTGTGTAGAGGGGCTATGTCTGCTACTTTAAGTGCATCTGGTATCTCCCCCATGTCCAAGCTCTTCCTCCACACTATACTGAGTGCCTGTGCTACCGGCACTTTGCATTTCTTTATAAATATTGAAATACTGTACATGAGTCTGGACCTGGGGCCGAGTGCATGGGCATGTTTTCAATTTCTCTTTCAAAATTTAGTGCGCTCGTGTTGATATCAGTTATATTTACAGGGGTTTGAATATCCCTTTCAGTGTTGCAAGTGTAAAAGCAAATGCACGGAAAATAGGTTTACGTCCAGTTTTCACCAGATACAAATTATAGCAGTTCAACATGCTCATGTCAACAAGATGGAAAAACACTTTATTCGTACATTTCAATGTTTTCCGGACACACTTGATAGTGCCAACCATCATGTCAGCCTTATCAATCAAACGCATGTTGATATTGTAGTCAAGAACACAATCTGGCTTATATACTGGTTCTTTCGTTACACGGTGCACCTTGCCACTGTTCACCATTGTATCCTCATGAACGGTTGTCAGTAGGTTCACTTCTCTCTTGTCTTTCCACCGTACCGAGAGTATTTGATCACATTTCCATACCTGGCACTCACCAACTGCAAGTCCCCCGTCAAACACTGGCATTTCCCTTCCTTGTGCCTTTACTGTGCCAACCAATCCGGTTCTATTTTCAATCAAGAACCTAGCTAGCAATGGACTTGTACAGTAATTATCTGTGTATAGGATGTGGCCCTTGTTCATCCATGGTGCCATCAGTGACTTCACCACACTACCTGAGAAACCATGTTCATCGTTACCGGGAATGTCTACATCACTAGCTGAATACAGAATTATGTGTAACACGTATCCTGTTTCACAGTCACACAATACAAAGAATTTCAATCCAAATCTGTTTCGTTTGGAGGGAATATACTGCTTGAATGAAACACGTCCTTTGAAAAGTACAAGAGATTCGTCAATCACCAGCTTCTGTGCTGGTATGTAAAAATTTCTGAATTTTCCAATCACTTCATTCATATAGTGCCTGACTCGCCAAAGTCTATCATCCTCTGTCCGGTCCTCATTACTTGCAAAATGCAGACACCTGAGGAATATCTGAAATCTGTCTCGGGACATATAATTCCCGAAGAAAGGTGTTGGAATAGTCAGATCTTTGCTCCAGTAATCTGTGATAGCGTGTTTGACAGTGTTTCATCAACATACATACAGTGGTACCTCGGTTTAAGAGTTTAATCTGTTCCTGGAGACAGCTCGTATTCCGAAAACTCGTATTCCGAAGCTAATTTCCCCATAAGAAATACAGTAATGGGAAATGAATTAATCCGTTCCTGACTACCCCAAAAACCCCACTTCAAACTAAATTTTATACCTAATTCATCTAAATAAACCTACAAAACTATGTTCAAGTTATTACTTACCTTGCTGTTGGCATATGAAAGATGGTGAGGAGGGGGGGGGGGGAAGAGAATAGGTGTTACTGTTTGGAAGGGGAGTCCCCTTCCATTATAACAGGGGTCTCCAAACTATGGCCCGCGGGCCACATCCGGCCCGCCACATAATTTCATCCGGCCCGCCAAACAAATCCCTGTGTGGTGGCCTTGAAAAAATAATTATCGTACGAATGGCATCGCAGAATTATTCAAAGCTGGGGCTGCTGACTGGTGGCGCTCAGCCCGAGTCAGTTTTCCTCTCTCTCGATAGTGTGACGCACAGATACTCACAGAGAAAAATAAACCTCAGCCAGTAATATCAGAATGTGAATGGATTTGGAAATTGGCATTTTTTGCAGATATGACAGGTCATATGAATAACTTGAATCTGAAATTGCAAGGCAAAACAAATTTGATCAGTGACTACTTTGTTCATGTCAAGGCATTCAGAGCAAAACTTGCGCTACTTGAAGGCCAGGTGAAGGTTAAGAATTTTGCTCATTTTCCATGTTGTGAAAAATTTCATGCAGAAAGTAAAATTGAATTTCCTTTTTCATTTGCAAATGAAATAATTTCAGATTTGAAAAAACAGTTTCAGAAGCGATTTGCTGACCTTGATGCCAAAGCAAATGAAATCAGGTTCTTTCATAATCCATTTGACTGCAATGCTGAAAATCTTCCAACTCAATTTCAAATGGAAATTATTGATCTCCAGACAGATGACAGACTGAAAGATAAGTATAGAGAAGGAAATCTGATTGAGTTTTATAAATGCCTGCAGCCAGATCAGTTTCCAAATTTGATAAAGTTTGCTTGTAGTTTTGTGTCCATTTTTGGTTCAACATACTTGTGTGAACAAACATTTTCCAAAATGAAGTATGTGAAATCTAACTATCGAGCAAATTTGTCTGATGATCACTTGAAATCAATTCTTACAATTGGCTCATCTAATCTGGAACCTGATTTTAATGAAATTTTGAAGTCAAAACGACAGTATCATTCGTCACACTAATTTGGTTGCATAAAACTAAAGGCAGGAATCTATTTAGTTTACCCTAATTTTTTCCAAAAAGATATGTTTTAATTTTTCCATGTTTATACTTTAATATTTGAGGAAATTAAATTACTGGCACTGATATGTTTTTTTTTTTTTTCATTTTTTATTCCTTCGGCCCGCATAAATATGGGAAATATATAATGTGGTCCTTACATTGAAAAGTTTGGAGACCCCTGCATTATAACATCAGGCAGTGAGGACTTCACTGGTGTGCACACTGGCACATTTTGCCTGCATACCACTAAGACTTGCTTGTCTTACTAAGAATCTATCTAAAGACACTTGTTTTTTCCTACATTTTAACACTAGTCTGTAGAAAGACATCACATTGTCATTTAAAAGGTCAAAAAGTCAATGCCACGGCCTGTTACAGCTTTATCTGGGCGAGTTTTTTCAACAAAACTTTGCAATTCTTCCCATACTTCACACATTTTCTTAACACTTTAGCGCTATCACGGCGCTCAAGAGCATTACCACTTTTTGTGTTGAGGTCGCACAGCGGACTAGTTCACGAGTCACGAGAAAAAATATTTCTATAAACTCTTTGTTATGCGATCAACTTTTGGCTAGTTTGAAAATGTCCACCATGAAATTTCCATTTTCTCTGATAGCCGCATAGCCCATTTGGGAGAACGGCATAGCATTTGCCCCATCGAGGTAAGACCATTGTATTGTTGACACGCCAAGTGTAATCGACGTAGTTTTTTATTTGGTGCCGGTCTAACGCATCCTTGTGTGACATTTTATACTTATGTTCTTCTAGAACATTCTATTGCGAACACATTGGTACAAAAATGAAATACATAAATGGAAAATTAATGTCAGGAGAGTGAAAAGAGTATACATTTTTCAGTGTTGACACTCGATCACCCGAAATGCCACACTCTTTTCTTAGGTTAAACCATACCATTGGCTTCTTAGGACCCATGGCAAGATATATAACAACTTTTATGGTCAAATGACCGAAAATTCAATAAGACACTGAAAATCCGGGTGAAGAATTGACGTGGGATAGTCACTGGGCGCTAGGCACTGGTAAACTGAGGGGTGAGAGGCAACGATCGCCCTACCACCACGCGCTAGGTCGGCCTGTACGCGTATCAACAAACTCGCCTTCCAAGGTAACCCTCGCCTTCCGAGACACATTTTCCGAGGAAATCCTGCTCGTATTCCGAAAAACTTGTATACAGGGACACTCGTGTTCCGAGGTACCACTGTATTGCTAAAAACACATACATTTAACCTACATTAGTGGTTTTCCAACTTTGCAATCGTGAAAATTCTGTTCTCTCTCTTCTAGTGAGATGAGCCGCATGAAGGTTCGTTTGGTGTACAATATATTCCATGAGCGGCTCATCATAGAATTCTGTAAAATAATTCAATTCACTCATATCCTCTCCATTATCAGGGAAAAGCTCTGTAATCCCAATGTCTTTATTGTCAAAGGCAGGAATTCGAGGAATAAAACCAGCACCATCACTCCACACTAATACACCTGGTGTCCTGCGAGACACAGGGGACACAACAGGGGCACCACAACGAGGAAGCAATGCCCCGTGGACCAGGAGCTGAAGCCCGTTTACACACAGTACGGCCGCTACGTGCACGTGAGGTGGAAGCACGTGAACATGAGGCTCTTGGTGCCTCATGTTGTTCCATGCGGTGGCGCTTGGCTGGGTGAGACGCTGCTGACGCGACAAATTCTCGCCCAGTAACACCACTGGTACTGGCACCAGGCTCGGTAACACTATATTCCGATTCCACTTCACTAAAACCAGAAAAAGAGTCTGGTTATTTGCTCTTGGGTGAGTGATTGCGTGTTGTGTGCCTGGGAAGCGTTCAGCCGTGCGCTTGACATGGTGGCTGCTGGGGAACTGACGCCTCCCACGCGATGGTAGCGTGAGCTGGATTTTTTTTTTTAAATGGCGGCTGTTTACTATAGCCCCTGGGCAGCGTATGGAGACCCCCTATACCCCGCGGGCCTTTCAAATATAGCGCGGTACTCCAAAACATTCTATGATGCGGAGCGCAAGTTACTGCAAGTCACTCAACACATCATATGATGTGTTGCGCAACTAAAGGGATAATGTTTCACACATTTCCTTTTCATTTTCCATCAATATTTCCTATTTTCAACCTCTGAATATTATCCTTTACCTGCAATTTGTTGTTTATAAATTTCTAGAATAGACCTGGTTCTGTTTTACATATGTCCGCAATTCCTTTTTCAAAATTTCTTTCTGCCTCTCTCCTCACTGCCGTGTGGTTGTTTCCCACAAAAATAACATCTGTGTTTTTGCCTGTTTGCACTTACTATATCAGCTTAGTGGTTCGCTATGGTGAACAAAACATGTAGATACTTATATATAATGTGTGTGTATATAGTGTAATAACACCACAAACAATATTCTTGAAGGAGGCATGTTAGTGCATCTCGCCTTGAACCATTGAGGGAGGGAGGGAACATCAACTGTGTGTGGCCACCTGTTACTGTCCACCGCCACTATACAAGCTTAGTGGTTCGCTATGGTGAACACAAATGTAGATACTTATATATAAAATGTGTATGCGGATACATATATATAATCTGAGTGTACAGTGTAATAACTGCAAAAGTATTTGCGGTTATAATTTGTATTTACTATTGAATAATATTACTGCAAAAACACAGTGAAACGCCATTTTCTGGGTGAGCCCCAGAGACTCCCTGGAGCTTATCGGTCTAATCTATGTTATATTAGACCGGGACATTAGCTATGGAGTTCAGACCTACCAGGGACCAGCTCC
The DNA here is from genome assembly GCA_020271785.1 of Procambarus virginalis. Classification (NCBI taxonomy): domain Eukaryota; kingdom Metazoa; phylum Arthropoda; class Malacostraca; order Decapoda; family Cambaridae; genus Procambarus; species Procambarus virginalis. The sequence goes on along the minus strand of WNGS01002937.1, from coordinate 23,909 downwards.
AAAACCTGGCCAGTTCAGAGAGGTTGCAGGGAGTAATGGCCCTGGAAATCCTCCCCCCCCTCCTGTGGTTGGGGGTTTTCCTTATCTGCCATCGACCGGGGTTAGGCACCCAGAAAGGTAGCCATAACAAAACAAACCCCACATGGTAAGAAACTAACAACAAAAACCAAACAGAGAGGAAGAACTCCCTATAATCCCAAGAATACAAGCAACCAAGCAAACGTAACACACTACTGCAGCGCCTCTCGTCTGCACAGACCCCCCTGCCCGAGAAAGGGAGGGGGGCCCCACGGACCTCACCGCGCCTGCTGCATAGCACTCCAGTTCGAACGCTAAGCTTCAACAATCATGAAAAAACTGTCGACCTATGGGAGGGAGGGTTACCAGGGAGCCTACGGGGCTCACCCAGAAAATGGAGTTTCATTACATTCAACGCTGGTTTTCTGTGGGGAGCTCCTACAGTTCCCTGGAGCTTCATACCCAAAGAGAAGGAAAAGAAGGGGCTGACCCTGGAGGCGGCCGCCACAAACTCCGCAAAGCGAAGTCGAGACAACAGGACACCATCAACGAAGCCACCCGATCACCATAGATATGGTGATACACCCGTGTCAAAAGACCCGACGCGAAGAGCCAAAGAGAAGGACTAACCAGTCACGTACCGGACTGGTTCAACCTGCCGAAAGAGGCGGAGCCGTGGGAAATGTCCCGGGTTCGGACACCGAACAAGCAGTCTGAAAACAAGCTGGGCCGGCCACCAAGGAGCCACAAGGACTACACTCCCTGGGAAGGATTCCAACCAAGCCAGAACCCGAAGCAACAGCTGGACCGGGGAAAGAGGTACAGGTAATTCCACCTCGACCAGTCCTGCCAAAAGGCTTTCACCGCGAACGCCTTGCATTCGGGAAAGGGCGCCACATAGAATGGGAGACGCTGAGACCATGCCGACGCGAAGACGTCCAATCCAGGAGTCCATATGTCCGGCAGAGCCAACGAAAGTGACGACAACCGGCCAATCCGTGAATGGAGGAATGAACCGAGGACGTCCGCCAGGACATAGAACACTCCCCAGACATGAAACGCACGGAGCGCCAAACTTCGAGAATCCAGCAGACGAGCCACTCGAAGGGACCAACCCCAAAGGGCAAGGACCGAAGAGAACCCCCATGATTCCGGCATGGAACCACTGGAGAACAGTCCGAATGGAGCCGGATGGTAGAGCCCCGAGTGACCCAAACCCTCCAAAATGCAACCAGACAGCCACCCTCCTCTGCATAGAAAACCCCCCCTTTCCTTCCTGTCCTCCCGCCCCTTTCACCCAATACCCTCCCTGTCCCTCCCCCCTTCACTTGACCCCCCACCCCTCATCTCAGTATCCTCTGCAACCCTGGTATTCACCTCACAAATCCTCACACACCCTGGCACAGCTTCCTCCTCTAGCAGAACATTCACCAAGGAGGATATTTGAGAAGGGACAGAAGAAAGTCAAGGCAATGTACACTAACATAGATGGAATTACAAATAAAGCAAATGAACTTGGAGAATGGGTACTAGAGGAAAACCCAGACATAATAGCTCTCACAGAAACAAAGCTAACGAAAACCATAACAAATGCAGTGTTTCCACAGGACTATTATGTTATGAGGAAAGAGAGAGAAGGAAGAGATGGTGGTGGTGTAGCCCTGCTGGTAAGAAAAGGCTGGGATTTTGAGGAGTTGGTTGTTCAGGGATGTGAGGTTTCCGTGACTACATAATAGGAACAATAACAACTGGAGGGCAAAAAATTATAGTCGTAGTCATATATAATTCAACACCAAATGAGAGAAGACCCAGACAGGAATAGAAACAATATGGCCACCATTAACATAATAGAGAGAGAGCACATTCTGTTGCTCGCAGAAATGGATCTGGACTACTAATCATGGGAGACTTCAACCATGGGAAGATAGATTGGGAGAACAGAGACCCGCATGGAGGACCAGAAACACGGAGAGCTAAGCTGCTGGACATGGCAACAAGAAACTTTCTAAGCCAGCACATCAAGGATCCAATAAGAATGAGAGGAGAAGATGAACCAGCAATGCTAGATCTGATATTTACCCTAAATGAGTGGGATATAAGGGAAGTCAAGATGGAAGCACCCATGGGAATGAGTGATCACAGTGTATTGAACTTTGAGTACCTGGTAGAGCTAGGAATTATCCCCCCCCCCCCCAAAAAAAAAGAACTAGGAAACAGAAGGCTGGCATACCGAAAGGGAAATTACGATGAGATGAGAAGCTTCCTAAGGGAAATACCTTGGGACACAGATCTCAGAGCTAAGTCTGTACAAGATATGATGGACTATGTCATTCAAAAGTGTCAGGAGGCAGTAAGCAGATACATTCCAGGCCAAAAGGAAAAATCCGAGAAGCAAAAGAAGAATCCATGGTATAATAGGGCATGTATGGAAGCGAAGAAACTGAACAAAAAGGCATCGAGGAACTTCTGGAATAACAGAACACCAGAAAGTAGAGAGAGATACCAGAGAACCAGGAATGAGTATGTCAGGGTGAGAAGAGAAGCTGAGAAAAGTTATGAAAATGATATAGCAAACAAAGCCAAGACCGAACCAAAGCTACTCCACAGTCACATCAGAAGGAGAACAACAGTGAAAGAACAGGTAGTGAAACTTAGAACAGGCAAGGACAGGTATACAGAGAATGACAAAGAGGTGTGTGCAGAACTCGACAAGAGGTTCCAAGAGGTCTTCACAACAGAACAAGGTGAGGTCACCGTGCTAGGAGAAAGGGAAGTAAACCAAGCGGCCTTGGAAGAGTTCAAAATTACGAGAGAGGAGGTCAAGAGACACCTGCTAGAACTGGATGTTAGAAAGGCTGTTGGTCCAGACGGGATCTCGCCATGGGTACTGAAAGAGTGTGCAGAGGCACTTTGCTTGCCACTCTCCATAATGTATAGTAGGTCACTGGAGACGGGAGACCTACCAGAAATATGGAAGACGGCGAATGTGGTCCCAATATACAAAAAGGGCGACAGGCAAGAGGCACTGAACTACAGGCCAGTGTCCTTGACTTGCATACCATGCAAGGTGATGGAGAAGATCATGAGAAAAAACCTAGTAGCACATCTGGAGAGAAGGCACTTCGTGACAAATCGCCAACATGGGTTCAGGGAGGGTAAATCTTGCCTGACTGGCTTAATAGAATTCTACGGCCAGGTGACAAAGATTAAGCAAGAAAGAGAGGGCTCGGCGGACTGCATTTTCTTGGATTGTCGGAAAGCCTTTGACACAGTACCGCATAAGAGGCTGGTACATAAGCTGGAGAGACAGGCAGGTGTAGCTGGTAAGGTGCTCCAGTGGATAAGGGAGTACCTAAGCAATATGAAGCAGAGAGTTACGGTGAGGTGTGAGACCTCTGATTGGCGTGAAGTCACCAGTTGAGTCCCACAGGGCTCTGTACTCGGTCCTATCTTGTTTCTGATATATGTAAATGATCTCCCGGGGGTATAGATTCATTTCTCTCAATGTTTGCGGACGATGCCAAAATTATGAGAAGGATTAAGACAGAAGAGGACTGTTTGAGGCTTCAAGAAGACCTAGACAAACTGAAGGAATGGTCGAACAAATGGTTGTTAGAGTTTAACCCAACCAAATGTAATGTAATGAAGATAGGTGTAGGGAGCAGGAGGCCAGATACAAGGTATCATCTGGGAGAGAAAATTCTTCAGGAGTCAGAAAAGAAAAAGACTTGGGAGTTGATATCACGCCAGACCTGTCTCCTGCAGCCCATATCAAGAGGATAACATCAGCGGCATATGCCAGGCTGGCCAACATACGAACGGCATTCAGAAACTTGTGTAAAGAATCATTCAGAACTTTGTATACCACATATGTCAGGCCAATCCTGGAGTATGCAGCCCAGCATGGAGTCCATATCTAGTCAAGGATAAGACTAAACTGGAAAAGGTTCAAAGGTTTGCCACCAGACTAGTACCCGAGCTGAGAGGTATGAGCTACGAGGAGAGACTACGGGAATTAAACCTCACTTCGCTGGAAGACAGAAGAGTTAGGGGGGACATGATCACCACATTCAAGATTCTGAAGGGAATTGATAGGGTAGATAAAGACAGGCTATTTAACACAAGGGGCACACGCACTAGGGGACACAGGTGGAAACTGAGCGCCCAAATGAGCCACAGAGATATTAGAAAGAACTTTTTTTAGTGTCAGAGTGGTTGACAAATGGAATGCATTAGGAAGTGATGTGGTGGAGACTGACTCCATACACAGTTTCAAGTGTAGATATGATAGAGCCCAACAGGCTCAGGAATCTGTACACCTGTTGAATGACGGTTGAGAGGCGGGACCAAAGAGTCAGTGCTCAACCCCCGCAAACACAACTAGGTGAATACAAAACTCCCAAACCGTGCTGAAAGCCCGACGGAATGACGGACCCCACCGTCCCCGGCCGGCCTGGTTAGCACCGGTCACGAAGCCCCAGCCGAGAGACGACCCGTCCGTGAACACATTGAGCGAAGGCTCAGGGAGGCGTCAAGGCACAGAACCCCGAAAACCCCAAAGAGGAAGCCACGATGCAGCACCAACACAAGGTCCCCGGAGGACGAACTTAACGATCACAAGAGAGGTGGAAGGGGAGTCCCCAAAGGAACCTAAACAGATGCCGAAGCCAACCCCAACCAGAGAATAGACCAGCATGCGAAGTTCAGACTCCCATATAACTGCTCGAGCAACCGCCGAGTGACCCAGGACCCCCTCAGAAACAGCCGAAAGCAGGACCGCAGCAGCAGCAACGCCTGTGGAGGGAAGAGACAAAGAAGCAGTCTAATAGTCTTAAACAAGATCCAACTAGGTCCAAACCTGGGACGGAACTAGATGGAATGGCT
>WNGS01002935.1:0-10928 GCA_020271785.1 Procambarus virginalis | reverse complement strand
CCATCCATGTCCTCCTCCTAACTCTGTCTTTCGTTAAACTTTAGCTCTCAACACTCAGTATCCACCGTCTTTACATAATCAGCTCTAAACAACCAGCACAAACCATCCGAAAAGTTCAGCCCTGACGCTCTTGAGCTCACTGGAGGTGGTGAGTTTTTTGATGTCCCTGCTGCGGTCACTGAAACACCGACTGAGACCCTGCCTTGATTGCCGCAACCAAACAACACGCAGCTGGGTTTAGCCCTGGCCTGTATCCTCCTACAACTCTTCTTCCTCTCAACCCCCTTATATTCATCTGTCCCCACTTCCAAGCTCGCCCTTCGGGGTATCTTATCCTGTATATACTGATTGATTCATTGGGAATTTTCTCTTTAACCTGATTGACGAACCACCTCCTGCTCCGTCCTTTACCTGATGTGCTATTATTAAATAGCACATACATTACGAACTCACATAAAATCAAACATTATGGCTACTCCTCTTACCAATCACCAGATGAAGCACATGAAGGAGTTGCAATACTCATTCGTTCTTCATACAAACACGAACTCTTACACACTCATTGGCTTCACAATTATTTCCTAGCCATTAAAGCTCACACACAAATGGGTTCTCTCATCATCTGCACAACCTACACCCGTCCTAACACCGACATTCCCATGCAAGATTTCATAACTCTCTTCAACCACACTCACTTGCCTGTTTTTCTGCTTGCAGACCTCAATGCACAACATCCCACATTCCACCACAATACCACAAATCAGCATGGCAGACAGCTTCACCAAATATACACCCAAAAAAATCTATTCTTTCTTGGCCCTGACTTCCCCACTTTTTTCAATCATTTAGGTTCTGGCAGGCCTGATCTCATATTCACCAACAGACATGGCAGTAACTTGCAACACTTCATTTCACCAGGGCCCATTACGGGCTCTGATCATATTCCCTTAATTATCACAGTCTCCACAAATCCTATTCTTATCCCCAGTACTCCTCAATTCTCATACTATAGGGCAAACTGGGACATGTTCAAACAGCACATTGATGACACTGATCTCACTTATGAATACAATGACAAACATCACACTGACATCGACACACAAGCACGCAACATACAAGACACCATCATTCATGCAGCAAATATCTCCATTCCTAAAACAACACACAAACCACATTTCACTTTCACCCCCTCCATTCGCTCAAAACGCCTCTTAGCGTGTTATCACACTAGATTCTTATAAAACATACAACGTCATGGACAAATACTATGGGACCTAACAGCATTATAAAACCACATCCTTAACAGCCTAGATGAAGATCACACAAAACATTGGAAACACCTCATAGAACAAGCAGAATAATACAGAAAACTGACACCTCATGAATTCTGGAAACAAATTTAAACGATTCAAGGATTAACTCACACACCGTTTAAATACGTCCTTCATAATAACAACAAAATCACTGATTCTGATGCAGTACTCAACATTTTTAAACACCACTGGGAACAAATCTTTCACCCACATCCTCCTGAACCATTTGCACGCCCCAACATTGACAGAGTCGGAGAATGGATACACCAAAATAGACAAGCAACTACACCAGACGACCTCATCCACCTTGACAATCTCAATTCAAACACTGAACTACAGACTCCCCAAACTCTAGCTGATGTCAAGACAGCTCTCATGGGCACTCGTTTGCCTCTGGATACTTCCCTCTCAACTTTAAGTCTGCCACAGGCGTTCTTATTCCAAAACCTGAAAACCCCACACTGACCCAAAGAACTACAGACCCATCAGCCTTCTAGAGACACTTGGCAAAGTCTTTGAAAGGCTGATCAACCAGAGACTTAGAACCCACCTAGAACACAATGACTTACTCACTAACAAACAGTTTGGATTTCGGCCTCACCGGTCCACTCACGACGCCTTAAACATCATGACCAACTACCTCAGTATCAATCAACGCCAAAGATTCAAGACTGCACTCATCACTAAGGACGTTGAAAAAGCCTTTGACACTGTTTGGCATGTCGGTCTAAAATTCAAACTATGCAACAACTTTAATCTTCCCCTTATCACCACCAAACTTCTTTCTAACTACTTAGACAATAGGACAATGAGAATTAAGTTCCTCCTCAACACTCTGACTACTTCAACTTACATGCCGGTGTTCCCCAAGGTTCTGTTCTTGCCCCAACACTCTACATCCTATACATCAACGACATTCCTGACCCTGTTCATCACACTTCATTAACCATATGCTACGCCGATGATGTCTCTCACCTTGTCACCAGCACCACCATTGATACACTAACAAACAGAGCACAAACAGAACTTGATATTGTCACTGAATGGGAGTACAAATGGCGTATAAAAACCAACTCCAGTAAATCCAAAATTACATACTTTTTCTGTAAAAGAACTATTCGCCTAATTCCTCTTAAACTCTATTCATACACTCCAAATCCTACTTATATCTCTGTGTCTCTCTCCTCCACAGTCCTTGGACTCACATTTGATCGACAACTACTCTTTCACACACACATTACACAGAAACATGCAATAGCTCTTCAAGCCATGAAAAAACTGAACAGACTCAGATTTGCAAAACCTGACACAAAAATGCACCTCTACAAAGCACTTATTAGACCTCTCCTAACATATGCTCCACTAGCTCTCTCTCTATCTTCACGTACTAACAAACTAAAGCTTCAAAGAATACAGAATAGAGCACTAAGATGGGTACTCAACACCCGATGGCAAGAGTTATTACCAGTCAAAGTCTCCATGAAAGTACGAACATTCCTGCCCTAAATGTATACTGGAAAACTTTATCAGACAGACAAATTGATAGACTACTCACTTATCATGAACAACATATTGATTTTCTCCTACACACTCTCAGACGACCACGACACACTCATGACCTCTTCTCTACCATCCATGATCCTCCTCCTACTCTGTATTTCGATAAACTTTAGCTCTCAACACCCAGCATCCACCATCATACATATTCAGCTCTCAACAACCAGCACAAACCATCCGTAAAGTTCAGCCCTGACGCTCTTGAGCCAATCACTGCGATGTTGTGAGTTTTGTGATGTCCCGATGTTGTCGCTGAAACACCCGACTGAGTCCCTGCCTCGAACGCCGCAACCAAAAGACACGCAGCTGGGTTTAGCCCTGGCACTTTTTCTCCTACAAATCTTCTTCTCTCACCCCCCTTATCTTCTTCTGTCCCCACTTCAAGGCTCGCCCCAAGGGCATCTTCTCCTGTATTATTCTGATTCTGATTCTGACTAGCTTTAACTTGATGTTATATTATAATACAACTATTTTTTATAGTAGTTATTAACCACTAATTTTCTTGCTTCTTTCCCAGCTCTACACACATTGTATTTTAAATGTGGTTTGTATATTATAGTTTCTTAAGTTATCTGTATAATAATAATGTTATTTAGATAAAGTACAATCATACAAAATATGTTACAAACAGAATGGTTTTTCTAGATAGAGCAAGTATATGCTGTGATCCGTCAAGGGGCATATCGTGAAATTTTTGGCGAGGGTGGAAACTGTGCACAGGCCGTAAACTTTTGTTTCCATTGTAAAGCGGCGCGCAGATTGATTGATTGATAAAGATTAAGCCACCAAGAGGTGGCACGGGCATGAATAGCCCGTAAGTGGTACAAATTTTTTTTTCTCCGTAATTCTTTTCATTATTCTGAGAGTGCATTTAATCATCGAGCTGTTATCGCGGGGGAGGATACTGCTTCACAGTCTTTATGAGGGCGTCCAGCTACTGGACACCTTTGTTGACCAGGAGAGTGGCTCTGTTGATGGCTTCAGGGTGGCCACAGCAAGATTCAGGAACTCTTAAAGCTTCTAAGGTCGTTGGTTGCTTCACATTCTAGAAGATAGTGAAGTAATGGCTTTTCTGTGACAGTTTGGCAGAAGATGCACTCTTTCTGTCGGGGTTCACCAATCTCCCAGTTGCATCTGTAACCTAGACGTAGTCTATATAATCTAACTGCTATTTCCCTGTGGATTCCTTTGGGATTTAACCTTTCTAATTTGGTTGCCTGAAGATACCATGTTGCAGAGGGCGAGCCTTCAGCTATTCTCTGGTGTAGGTAGGCTTTGTTGAGGTGTGAGAGTTTTTTGGTGATGATGTTTTTTAATGTTCTCTAGGCTGGGTTGAATTGTTTTATCTATCACTGGATGACGAGTTGCCAGTTTAGCAATTTCATCAGCTTTCTCATTTAATGGGATTCCAATATGGGATGGGATCCAGTTCAAGGTTATGTTGAGTCCTTTGCCTTTAGCGACTGCTCCAAGATACAAAATGGTGGTATTATTTTCACGTTATCTTTCCACTGTTTTTGTCCTATATTTGAAGTGCAGCTTTTGAGTCTGTGTGTATGATGCTTGATTTTGAGTGTTTTGTGCAATCACATATGCGAATGCCTGTTGTATGGCAAACAGCTCAGTTTGGGTGATGATACTAGTCCTCCCAGTCTCCAATATGCCTGTATGCTGGCCGTGCAAAGAGCAGCGCCAGCACTTTCATATTCTGTGTCCACCGATCCGTCTGTGAAGATGTGGGTGGCTCCTACTACTGCTATGCTATACATTTGCTCTTCTATTATGCGCCTTAGGATTGTCGGATCATAGGCAGCCTTTTTCATTGGGAGACTTTCTATTACTATTTTGAAAGTAGGCTCTTCCCACGGTGCAGCAGGAGTGTAATTTGGGTGTGGATGATCACCCTCTCTATCGAGAATCATGCTTTTTAAATGTAGTCTGTTTAGGACTTTTCCTGCTCTTGCAGCCCAAGAGTTTCCATTGTTTTGGCCAAGTCCAACCACCAAGGCCTGCCGTACTGGGATTGGATCAGAAGAAATAATTATCTTACTAATAATTGTAGCTGTCCTTTGAGATATTCTTTCCTGTAGAGAGGGCAAACCCGTCTCCAGTCTAAGTGTTTCAAGCTTGGTCCACATGGGGGCTCCCAGTGCGGCTCTCATAGCATTGTTTTGGGCGCGGCGCGCAGTAGGCCGGGTACTTAAAGGCAGGGAGGCCGGGGGGCACTACACCTAAATTACTGTAGCCCGTGCTACATGGTCATCTCGTTCACAGTAGCTAAATCCCAAATAACAACAACAACAGGTTCATAGCTCCACTCACACGTCGGATGGAATTGTTTATGTAATAATCTAAGATGAGGTCTGATAAAGACCTTTTGTGCCTTCTGTAATGCTTTTTGCGTTACCGCTCACAGGATGAGTATGGGGTGCACAATAAACTAGCCGTCTCCGGCGGCAACAATCAAATAAAAAATTAATCTCACTCGTCGCGCGCATTCACGTCAAGCGCTCCTCGTCAAAAATCCCCCCCTCTTTCCTGATGCAATTCTTAGACTTCAATTGCCAGTGCACACGGTGACCAGGGGGGCGTCGCTGAACCCCCCCGCCCCACATCATCCGGCACAACTTTATTATGTTCAACTCACATATGCTTGTCAGGGAAACTTTAGTCAGTGGTCTCATATTCTCACACGCCACTAAGCCGGGCATGGGAGAGTATCAACAAGATCAAAGGGAAAAATGCTACAGAGATCTCGTACCCTAATCCTCTGCACGGAGCAAATGAGCTTGTTGATGCTTGGGCAGCAACTTCCAGCGTTGACAGTCTTTCTCTACCCACACAGAATGAATTAAATAATAGATATGCTGATAGAGCAAGGCTCCTTGACTTCATGCTTCATCAAGAGGATGACTGTGACATGCTTTTTACTGATTACGAACTAGACTCTGCTTACATAAAGGCAAAGCTACATCACCCGGGGAGGATGGAGTTACTTATGACATACTGCGTATGCTTCTGTTAGTTCCAGGGAATTCCTTGTTAAAATTGTATAATATGAGCTATGTAACTGGGGAGCTTCCAGAGTCATGGACCAACAGTCTTATTATTCCCATTCCTAAACCAAACCAGCAGAGTGCTTTTCGCCCAGTCTCCCTCACTAGTTGTCTCTGTAAGTGTCTTGAGAGGATGGTTCTCAACCGTCTCCTTTACAGAATTAGTACCTTACCTTGAGGTTACCTTGAGGTGCTTCCGGGGCTTAGCGTCCCCGCGGCCCGGTCGCCGACCAGGCCTCCTGGTTGCTGGACTGATCAACCAGGCTGTTGGACGCGGCTGCTCGCAGCCTGACGTATGAGTCACAGCCTGGTTGATCAGGTGTCCTCTGGAGGTGCTTATCCAGTTCTCTCTTGAACACTGTGAGGGGTTTGCCAGTTATGGCCCTTATGTGTAGCGGGAGCGTGTTGAACAGTCTCGGGCCCCTGATGTTGATAGAGTTCTCTCTCAGAGTACCAGTTGCACCTCTGTTTTTCAACGGGGGTATTCTGCACATCCTGCCATGTCTTCTGGTCTCATGTGATGTTATTTCTGTGTGCAGGTTTGGGACCAGCCCCTCTAATATTTTACTGCTGCATTTGACAAATGCAAACTACTGATAAGTCAAATGCAGTAGTTATTATGAATAAGGATGACTATGTTCGAAAAATGGAGTTACTTTTGGAAGATATGGATACTTACCTATTGGTTAACAGAGATCCTACTGAAAAAGTGATCGCACATTTTAACAAAACTCTCAAAACGTTGTGCAAAGGCGATAAAGAGTTGATTTCTAGGCTAACAAGTCGATCTCCCTCTCTACCTTATATGTATGGACTTGTAAAAACCCATAAACCTCATAATCCAGTTAGACCGATTATTAGTTCAGTTGGTTCGGCGGCTTATAAACTTTCTAAGTGGTTGGTTAAAGTTTTGTCCCCTATCGTTGGTACTATTTCTAACTCGCACTTAACTAACAATGTAGACTTAATAATAAGCTATCCACACTAAATTTGAATTTTGATTTTAAACTAGTAAGTTTTGACGTGACTGCTTTATTCACTAAAGTACCTGTTGATGATTTGTTAGAATACCTACGTGAGGAACTGCCTAAATATAATTTGAGTTTGCAGACCAATATTGTGTTGGAACTTATCAAATTATGTATAAAAGACAATTATTTCAGTTTCAATGGAAAATTTTTCAAACAAACATTTGGAATGGCTATGGGCAATCCCCTTTCCCCAGTTTTGAGCAATTTGTATATGGAGTTCTTCGAAACAAAGATCTTATCCAGGATTATCCCCTCTAATGTAGTCTGGTTTAGGTAAGTCGACGATATTTTGTGCTTGTGGCCGAGTGACCAAGACCAAATTGTTTTTCTTAATGAACTTAATTCTTTGGTACCTTCAATAAAATTCACATGCGAAAAGGAGGAGAATGGTACTCTTCCATTTTTGGACATTATGATTCATAGAGTCAATAGAAGGTTCAAATTTAATGTGTATAGAAAACCTACCAACGTGGGGTCGTTTGTTCATTATTATTCGAATCATCATAGTAAAGTTAAACAGGCAGTGTTTTCAGGAATGTTTCTTCGAGCTTTGAGGGTATGCAGCCCTGAGTTTTTTGATGAAGAGATAGCTAAAATATATGAAATTGGGAAGAGTTTACAGTACCCTAAGATGCTTTTGGATTGTTCGTTTGGGAAAGCTAAACGTACGCTTTATAATAATGTCTCCAAAGCGAAACCAGAAAATAAAAACTCATTGGTGGTACCTTATGCGATGGGATTTGAGAAACTTTCCCCAGTTTTTAAGAACCTTAATATCAATTTGGTGTTCACTAATAATACGATCAAGTCTAATTTAATAAAAAAAACTCCCCTGGTACAGCAGGTTGTGTGTATTCGATTCCCTGCAATGATTGTGAGTCTGTGTACCTTGGACAAACAGGAAATCCTTACATTTACGTATGTCCCAACATGCTTATAGCATAAGAACTGCTCAAACGTCTAATGCTTTGTATCTACATACAAGTTTGTGTGGCACACTATTAATTGGGATGGGGCGAAAAGCATTGCCAATTGCAATGGCTTTGTGGAACGGATTTAATTGAGTCTGCGCTAATTAGTCAATGTCCAAATCTTCTCAATGTTAGTACTGGTATGTACAAACTTGACCAGTTTTAAGTTACAATATTACACAACAGTTTAAGAAAAAACTCTGAGAGGGAGGGTTACAATGTCTCATTACAATTTTATATTCATTTATTGTGTGTTCATGAGGCTTTTCTTTAATCTTATTCCTTATTCTCTGACCGCTTAATCCTCTTTGATCTCTCCTGTTTCTGGTAATTTTTTTCCCTAGAGTTGGGTTGGTCAGGTTCCATGGTGCTGGCCTGTATCCACTCTCTCTTCCTTTAGTCAGTCTGGTGTTGACAACGGCCTTAATAAGCCGAAACGTTCACCTCTCTTCTCCATTTCTTTGTGTTTTTCTGCATATATATATATATATATATATATATTATATATATATATAATATATATATATATATATATATATATATATATATATATATATATATATATATATGTTAGTACAATATATACATATATATATTGTGACAGTGTTCCCCTCTTCTATTTCTCCCACGCCTGCTGTAAGAGTCATGTCCACTTTACCCAAGCATTCTCTACGTCGTGGGCATCAGTTTGACGTGTGGGAGAGTGTAGTGTTCTCGCAGTGCCGAGAAATTTGTAATAGAAGAGTATTTTGGCCTGTGGTATAGGCCTTTTAGGAAGCCAATATGGCGCTGGCTCCTCCGTTTTTCCGCCAAAACTGTGTGACGTCAGTGACACCAGATTGGTCACCGTCAGCGACGTGGCACTGGGAGCCAATAAAAACCTCCCTTGGCAAATATGACGTCACGAAGGCAGGGGAGTCCAGCTATCGCGCCATGCGCCATCAGTCTCACACGGCACGTCAGTGAGGCAAGACGTGGGACAGGGGATCCTGTCAAGGTGGCGGATTACCCGAGCTCCGGTGGATATACGCGTCTCCTGTAGTCTGCACGCACTCTGTGAGGTCTTCCTTCATTCCATGTGTGGACCAAAGAAAGAATTGACGGAATATTGAGCAACAAGTGCTCCGGGACAGGTGCGTTGCAAGAAGTGGTATGGGCAGTGACGTATGTGACGTCTGATGCTGTTTAGGAGACAGCATAATGGCAGGGCCATTCCACCGTGAGGGAACCAGTTTGACCGACTCGTCAACTAGGGTGGATGTGTGAACGACGGTCCTGTCAGTTTGACAGTAGTACGCCGATCCCGTGGAACTTACGAGTCACCCGTTGTATGCAAGTACGCCGAGAGGTCTTCCTTCATTCCGTGTGTGGACCGAAGAGGGAATTGACGGAATATTGAGCTTCAAGTGCTCTGGAGTCGGGTGTTGTGCAGGTGGAGTTTAGGCAGCATCGTCTGGGACGTCTGATACGCTTCACAGTGACGACGTATTCGGCTGGGCCATTCCACTGGGAAGCAGTGAAAATACTATTGGGAATCCGTACGACTACAGCCGAGACGTAGGCGGGCAGCCGTAATTGAGAGGGAAGTGGACGGCCAGGAGACCGACTCCAACCCTACAAGACGTGGAGGAGGAGCACGGACCTGCGGAGGAAAGAACACCGGCGAAGACGCGATAATCCTGGGACGTTGGCTTGGGTTTCTGGAGGACAAGGCAGTGTGTGTGTGGGGGGGGGGGCGTTCTCTACACGTGGCGAGAGCCTGGGCCAGGAGCTACAACTCAACTCTCACCGGAGGGTAGGTGGAAGTAGGTGATTATAGTTTCCCTCCGAATCCCCTTTAGTCAGCTATATATTTAGCCAGAGTATCTTTCATGTAGTGAGCAAGTCTCACCTGGATCTATGTCACAGTAGGCACAGTAGTGCAGAGTGAGGCTATAGAGCACTCACGGTATTTATTTATTTATATATATATATATATATATATATATATATATATATATATATATATATATATGTTGTTGTGTGTGTGTTGTGTGTGTGTGTGTGTGTGTGTGTGTGTGTGTGTGTGTGTGTGTGTGTACTCACCTAATTGTGCTTGCGGGGGTTGAGCTTTGGCTCTTGGTCCCCGCCTGTGTGTGTGTGTGTGTGGTTGTGTTGCAAGCACTGGATTTATTGAAGAATTTGCTGTGACGATGATTACTTTCATGTGACTTTGCCATGATGATTTAGAGAGAGAATATATATTATTCTAGTGAACCAGTTATTGGTGTTAGGTCATGTGCCCAGTATTTGTATTATTACTATTATTGATATCTATGATTTATCCATATAAATAATATGCCTGTGTATTGAATAATTTTACATGTGTGCAGTGATCAATTGAATATTTGCCTACGAAGGAATTACTGAGAACTCCAGTATTATATCTTGTTGCATTCGTTATCATTATATGAAGTGCAGTGTGGTACGTCATGATAGCAAAGTATTGTGTGCATTAAAGTAGAAAAGTTTGATTAAGCTCAATACCAACGCAGTGATCCAATTGGGTTCTATTGTCATTATAGCAGTATTCGTGTTGTGCGTCAATACAGTGATTCTGAGAATTTAAAGAAATGGCGCCTCACGCTAGACGACAAACAAATTAACATTCGCACGGTGGTACTGCCCCAGCTGATTTGACGTTTGACGTGAGGGGGGGAATGTGTTTGCCATATCGGTGTGCCCCAATTATTTATGAAAGGAGTGACTTCTGCATTGTACTTGTGTGCTTATTGATATATGAATATGATATCTTGTGTTTTAAGTAAAATACCAAAATACCTTGCGTTTGTATCATCCCCTCCATAATCTTGTGACTATATAATACATAGAAGAAGATAGAGTGACAGAAATAATTACGTGCCTGATACCAGATTTATTGAGTGTGCTCTTGCCACAGATCAACCCCAAATCCCAATAAACTGAAGCGAAGCGAGCAGAAAAAAACACCCATCGTATTCA
>WNGS01002933.1:51455-73775 GCA_020271785.1 Procambarus virginalis | reverse complement strand
TCCCCCCCCCCATTAGGATAGTCAAACTAAGGGGTGGATAATGGACTTGCTATTTATAAAACTAATTCTAATATCATAAAGACATATTTACTCAAAGTTTCAAGCAGAGTATGCATACACAGTATACACTAACTGCGAAGGACTCCTCTTCACGAGATTCAATAGCTATAATCTTTTGTTTATGTTCCAAAATCTTAAAATCGATCCCAGTGTTATGTAGTAGAGAAAAATTGAGTTATATCTCAGTTTACGTAAAGTATACGAGTGGTCGACACCACACTTAGATGACGGACCAAACTTACGAAGGTTTTTCGCCTTAGTGAAGCTACCGAATACCGACGTAACCGCCACGAAGGCGCTAAGAAGGAAAACATCGTAGCTAAGAAGAAAAACCTCTCGTAAGTACCTTCGTGAATCTGCCCATGTCAGTAAGAATTGTACACTGTGTCTCACATTGTACCCATTTCTTGCAATGGAGCGATGTTATACCACAACATACACCAGTATGATCATACTGTGGCTGGGTATGATGCGTTCAAACTTTATAGTGATATCCAGGTCGATTAGCCTAATATCACAAATATTAGTTGTATCTATATAATCTCTTTTTGACAATACTCTGGTATATATTACGTATTGCCATTATACGTTTGAAATACCATAAATATATATTATGTATCATTACAAAATGAATATGCATTAAAGTTCACAGCAGAAGCCTATTGTCGTGTATCGTGTAACTACCATTATATGTTTAATCTTATGGGAATGCTATGGTATTGTTATATAGGACCACGCTATTTGTATTAGTTTTTTTTTTTTAAAAAAAAGATATATACAAGAGTTGTTACAATTCTATACAGCCACTAGTACGCGTAGCGTTTCGGGCAGGTCCCTGGAATACGATCCCCGCCGCGAAGAATCGTTTTTTCATCCAAGTACACATTTTACTGTTGCGTTAAACATAGGCTACAGTTAATGGAATTGCGCCCAGTAAATCCTCCCCGGCCAGGATACGAACCATGACATAGCGCTCGGAACGCCAGGCGAGTGTCTTACCCACTACACCACGGAGACTGTTAAATACATGTTATTATATAAGTATATAATTATAATTATAGTTAAGTATAATTATAATGTTGAATGTATACATTTATATATGCTTGATGTATAACTAGCATGTATACTGTGATCTATCAATTCTTTTATTCACGTATACTTAGGTATAACGGTTGACCGGCAACTGCTGGAAATCCTCCCTGATCACCCGGCCTCCCCCCTTCCCCTCCCTTGGCGAACCGTCTCCAGCCAATATTCCATGTCTAGTAGATATGAATTCTTTGTGTGATTTCTTATACATCATGATATTTTCTTGTACCTGGTTCATTGATATGTATTTTCATGGAAGGTTGTATATTACAATATGCAATAAGTTATTGTATGATTTAGAGAATTAGTATCAGATTGTAGATGTAGATTGTATTGACCTGATAAATGGTTGGATTTAAAGCTTGTGATATTTGAAGGAGCGTCGGCTGACTTGCCAAGTTGGAAACAATGTTTTCTCGGTCTGTCCGGCCCTTGGCGAGTCACTAGAAACCTAGTCACAGAGTCACTTCTGGCGAGACCAAATTTAGATTTAAATTTTGCTCCGAAGGGCGAGTTTACTGGGCAGATCCACTCATCTTGTGAGTGGACCTACCGTCAATAGCAGCATGTACAACACTCCCCAAAAGGAAGAAAACCCGCTGGGTTGTTCATCTTGTCACTTGTACCCAGACACAGCTGGGACTTGCTTAAGTGTTCAGGTGAACAGCTCCTCAAACAAGAAGATTAACATCTGTCAAACCCGTAAAAGCTTACGTTTATCTTGCAGGTGCAAAATTGGGGGAATCTTTTAAGAACAGTACAATATTTGACAAATAGTGTTTTCCTGAACCAAACAATGTGGGGTTCATTATTCTACACATATTTCTAATGTCTATCAGGTGTTTACAATTCATGTAGATAGTAGTCAAGGCGGTGTCCATGCACTCTACATCACAAATTCTGCAACTTCGCTGATCAACAGTCGTTTCCATTCCGTATCTCCATGGATATTTGTATCCCAGACGGATTCTCGCTGTACTGATTCTCTCCCGCGTCCTCCTCCTATTCGTCCATAATGATTGGGATTGCCAGCTGCACCATGTTGTACCTCTACGATCACTTGTTTGTGCTTCTATCCTCCTTTCCTCAGTTACCTTGTCACGGTGATGTTGCCTGACAATACTCTAATTTGTACTAGAGTCTTGGGGATGTAGTATCTCAATATGGTCTCCCTTCAGCGCTTCAGCAGCCAGGCACATCTGCTCGTTCATTCCCACATATTCCACATTGGGAGGGGGATCCACAGAAACTTTATGACTTTTCCCTGATTGGTAAGGTACTCTCACAGTTCTCTTAGGAGTACAACTGCTGGCGGCCGTGGAGTGAAGACGTCTTGCCGACCCTCCGGGGCTGTTGGGGTTGTTGTACCATTTTGGTTGCTAGGTGGGTGTGGGCGTCTCTGCCTCCGCAGATTTGTGTTGCCTGCTCGGCTTCGTGTTGACGTGGCAAGTTTGACATGGGAGGCCTTCCCGCCGTTGTGCGTGTGAATTCCGTGTGGCTTGGAGTTTCACTAGTCGGGCTGGATACTCAGACGTGGAGCTGGTTATGTGTGACATGCTTCGTGTCCCGGTGGAGGCTGTCTTGGGTATTGAGCTTGTTACTGCCCACCGGGGTTGTTCTCAAGTTCGTGGGGGAGGAGTACCGTGACTTCCTCCGTCGGTACGAGGGGCGTACGTTGTCATTGCCGGGTGATGCCGGCTCTGTGGCGATCTCGATCGTAGCGGTGCCCTGACTTATGTCAGCACCCATGGAGCGCCCCAGGAGTTTCCTGACGACCTCCTCTGGCGTTACTTCGGGGGGGTTTGTTACTGTTGTCATCGATGCTGGGTGAACACGCTCTCCTCGGGCTGGTATGCTGGGAAGGCGACGAACATTTGTCACCTTGGGATGCGCCTGTGGTCGGATATCCTTCTTCTGTCCGGCCTATAAGGGATATACGTTCGGGTGTATTATGCTCGGGCAGCCTCGTACCTGTTTCCGGTGTGGCCTGTGGGGCATTCAGGCTGCAGGGGGTGCTCTGCTACCCCAGCTGCTCCTGTCAGCTTGGTCCGAGAAGAGGATTTCCCGCCGCTCCCGCTGGAGGCTGCCTCTGGAGATGTTGTGGAGGTGCACGTTCTGTTCGCTACTGCAGCTCCCCCGGCTATGCCTGACGTTCCTCCGGTTGATGCCGGCCCTCCTCCGGGTATTGCGGTACCCTTGGTTGATCAGCCTGATCCTGTCCCTGTCCTAGCTGCTCCCGTGGGCCTTCCTGTGGTGCTCCCTGTGTGGCGTTGCCGTCTTCTCCCTCGTCTTCGGCTGCTGGCGCCTGCCCTGTGTCCGTGTCCCGGATGTGCTGGGTGCTGGGGTGGCTGTGGAGCCTCCGGCAGTGTGTGTCCCCGGTTCCCCCTGTGGCGGAGGCTGCTGCCGTTCGTCTCAGGCGTCGGTTCGTCCGGCTCGCGGTGCCCGTGTTTCTGGGTCCACTTCCGGCCCTGACGATATCCGGCCGGTGCCCAAACGTTCCCGGCGTTCGTCTTCTGCCGGGCCGATGTTGGTGACTTCAGTGACTGTGAGTATTCGGGTGTTGCCGGTGTCGGTACGGATACGTCCATGTCTCCACAGCTAGTTGTGGCGGAGGTCCTATGTGCCTGCAGGTGCTGGTGCCTGTGTCTCGGATGTACCTATTCAGTTCTTTCTCCGCCAGGGGACTCTCCTCAGTGGAGTGTGGTGGCGTCCGCTGCCAGGAATGGTGTGGACTCTGGTGCTGGGCGTGCCTGGTAGTGACGTTCCGGAGGGGATGCGCGTCGTCTGGAGTCCCTGCTGTCGTCTGGTGGTATGCCCGGGGCCACGGGTGCCCCTGTGGTGGTGCCCTGTGGCCCGTTCGCTCCTGTGAGGGTGCGCGTTGGGGTCCTCGAGGACGTGTTGCCAGCGTCTGTGATGCCTGCCGGGTCACTGGACGGTGATTGATTGCATAGCTCTCTCTTGTCCATTATTCCACCCCCAGTAAGCTATTCTAAAGTTCTTCCCCCCCCCTAGAGTCCCTACTGCAGCCTCTCTAATTCAACACCTTGTGACCTAGGTGTTTGATTACCTAGGTATCACGAGTACAAGTCATTATAACTTGATCAGTTCCTCGCGACTCTAGAGAACTCTAGAACAGTTCACTGCCACGAACGAATCAGAGAAACGATAGGAAAGAGATGAATAAAACAGTAATTAGTGAGGGTTTGGGGTGAGGACGGTAGGGAGGAGGGAGGAGTGGGTGGAAGGAGTAAGGAGGGTCGTCAGATGAAAGGGACAGGGGGGGGGAGAGGAGAGGAAGTAGGGAGGTGAGTCGGAGAGGTAGTGGTAGATGTAGAGGTAGAAAAGTAGACTGCCACCATCCATTCAAGACTAATACATAGAAGACAAGGAATGGAACTTGTCGGTATCACAAAATTCTCTAAGATGTACCAACAGGTCATTATTAGCATGATTTAACTGGAATCGTGTTCCAGGCAAGATTTTCTTAGTAACTAACTCTAGAATACTCTACCCTCTAGTTTGCATATATCAGTAATTCCAAGAACTCAGGAACACAATTAAAGTCAAATTAAAAGTAAGTGAATCAATTATTTATTTAGCATGATAACTATCAGAATTCAAGCAATCAAACTGAAGGTTCATTATTAATGTACAAAGTGAGTCACTACACCAGAATTCGAGACCACTACAGCCGTCTGCCCCCTGACAGTCACACAACACTAGTAAACACGACTACGTCACCTTTCATGTTCAACTCACCAAGTGTTTGCCTATAGCTGGACACAGAGGGGGGAGGGGGACTATAGTTGACAGAGACTGTCCCTCTCCGTCCGGCTGACTGCCTCTCGGTTCTGCTCTGCTGGCTGTTCTCCTGTCTTCTGTCTCTTTCTGTCTATCTCTCGAGTGTACAATACCATGGGTATATAATGGCGACCAACTAGCTAACTCTGCCCACAAGTAGATAGCCCCAGGCACTCTACCAAGCCACACCTTAAATTGGTGGCATGTTTGACAGTCACCCCCGGCTAGCCGCCTGCAATTATGAGATTAGCAGAGACCATGTCAACTTCCCGCGACCTGACCTTGGTCACTTGGGGGTCATTAACACTTAGAGGTGAAAGTTTCTTAATGACTAGGGGCCGTCAACCTGGCGCCTCTCGAAATCTTGTCTGTGACTCTTGTACTATGTATATATTAAGTACAAAACACCTTTACGGTGTTACATGGACAAGGCGTCAGCCATAACATTTAATTTGTCAGGAATATGATGTATGTAGAAATTAAATTCCTGCAAGTACAACGACCATATCAAAATTTTCTGATTGTGCATTTTCATTCAGTTAAGAAATATCGATGGGTTATGATCAGTATACACATCAATCTTATTCCCTTGGAGATATGCCTCAAACTTCTTGCATGCCAAAACAAGAGCATAAACCTCCTTCTCATCGACAGAGTAATTCTTCTCTGTACTAGGAAACTTTCTCTAAAAATAATATACCGGATGCTCAACATTATCACAACCAACATGGAGTAGAACAGCACCTGCACCCAAATCGAAAGCATCTATATAAACATAATTATTTAATTATATTATTTTTTTTATTCAGGAAAAAGTACATACATAGATTATGAGTTACAAACATAATGGACGATTTATAGAAAGAGGTTGTACATACAATACCTAAAGCCACTAATATGCATAGCGTTTCGAGCAAAAACTATTTCCCATGCTGGGAATCGAATCCAGGACCTAGATTCACGAAGCTCCATGTATTTCTTCGTAAGTAGGTTTGCTACGAAAGTTCCTAAGTTTGCCATAAGAAGATGCTTAGGTGCAATTCACGTAGGTCCACTTAGGAAGATATTTGTTGGTTCACCTGGGTGCCGATAGAGGTCACTACTGTGTTTCGTTTGGCCAATCAGAGAGCAGCAACATTCTTCATATTGAAAATTGAGCGCTGGCTTATCGGAACTCTACTGCCTTCTATTTACGTCGAATTTTCTTATAAAATTAGTATATTTCGAAGTAAAACTATGTTTTTTCAACTTCTACAGCCAGCACCGACATTGTAGTAAACAAATGTTGCATTTGTTGTTTACCTTCGTAATTTTAATTGATACTGTGTAGCTGTCCTTGTTGCTCGGAAGATGCGCTGACAATTATTGTATATATTTACTGAATTTACCCAAGGGCCACTAACTATCTAGTGGCCTCGACGAGGACAGAAAGCCGGCGGCTTGTTAAAGGGCCCGCAAATTGTCTTAATGATATTTTTTAGCTGGAATTTGGCATTTACGGCTTCAGCGGGTAGGCGGTTCCATGGGTTTATAACCCTCTTGGTGGAAAAAACACATGTTTTCAGTCCTACTTTAGAGAACATGCTCTCCAACACCATATCTGTGATTGCCCTGTTATCAGTGACTTCATACCAAATGGTATGAGGTACTTTGACTCTGCAATTACTTCATACACTCAGGAATATTGGAAGATATTCTTATGCTTGTTCCACACCCAAGTTGTGTAACAGGAAGAGGTCTTGGACCCCTACTTCCCTCTCTCTTTTTTAATAGTCCATATAGTCATAAGTATAGCTTTAAGTATTCAATGAATGAAGTTTTTGACATTTTTACCCTTCTCCTTACCTAACATCATTTGTGCAGCGTATTTTTATTTTGTCTCACTCAGATTTAATTTCAAAATAAAACAAACTAAATAAATTAGAAATGGGTATGTATAGCTAAGGTACACCCTTACTACTAGGTGAACAGGAGTATTTGGTGATAGTATAAATGATCCCATCAGGCAGGTCTCATCACCTTCCAACCCGTCCTCGCAAATTCGTATAGTCAATATTGACTACTAAACATAATAGTTTCCCTTGAAAATCTTCATAGAAAACACCGACCTTACCTAATCTACTTAGCATGTTAAAATAAGCATCTCATAGCTTCGTAATTACAATTGTTACTTAACCTATTATAGGTATAGGTTAGGCAATAATTGTAATTACGAAGAAATAAGATGCTTATCTTAACATACTAAGTAGGTTAGGAAAGGTCGGTGTTTTCTATGAAGATTTTTAAGGGAAACTATTATGTTAAGTATGTCACCTATGTACTTATTTAATAAGTCAATATTGACTATACGAATTTGCGAGGACGGGTTGCACCTTCTCTCATATTTCATGTTCACCAGTGTTTATTTACTTAATAACTACTGGTATAATATCTTGCTATTATAAAAATAATTCTAATATCATAAAAGACATATTTACTCAAGTTTCAAGCAGAGAATGCATATATTACTAACACGAAGGACTCCTCTTCACGAGATTCAATGCTATAATCTTTTGTTTATGTTCCAAAATCTTAAAATCGATCCCAGTGTTATGTAGTAGAGAAAAATTGAGTTATATCCAGTTTACGTAAAGCTACGAGTGGTCGACACCAGACTTAGATCCCGGACCAAACTTACGAAGGTTTTTCGACTTAGTGAAGCTACCTGAATACCGACGTAGCCGCCACGAAGGCGCTAAGAAGGAAACATTCGTAGCTAAGAAGAAAACCTTCGTAAGTACCTTCGTGAATCTGGCCCCAGGCCTCCTGGGTGAAAGTCAGGTATCCTAGTCACTAGACCCATGGTAGAATGCGTGTAGTTATACATGGCATGTACAAAACAAAAGGTTACTTTCATCTATAGATGAGACTTGCACAGCTCTTCACTTTGGCCAAAATCTGATGAATGTTGGGGGGGGGGGGGAAGGGTGTAGGCGATCATGGAAAAGGAGCATACTCTAGATGAGAAGGAACTAGTGCATCAAATAAGGTTTTGCAGTCCGGTGTAAAGAAGCTGTCTGATGCTCCATAGAGCTGTAAGTTTCCTGTCGGCCTTTAGAACCAGATTAATCACAGGGGTGTGGCCTCTCTTCTCTCTCTCTCTCTCTCTCTCTCGTCTCTCTCTCCTCTCTCTCTCAGGTATAACATTCAGTAAAATGCCTATAATCTACAATGTCCCATTGACGAGACTAAATAAAAATATAGACGATATATTGTCTCATGTTTTTGTGCTTATATAAGACTGCCTCATGTCTTTGTAATATAGACGAGACTGCTTCATGTTTTTGTAATACATATACGAGACTGCCTCGTGGTTTTGTAATACATAATGAGACTGAATCATGCATTTGTTATACATAGACGAGACTGTCTCGTGTTCTCAGTAATGCGGCAGGCTGGGCGTTGTGGATGTGCTGCGCATGTCTATCCGTGTGTGCTCGTGCAGCCGGTGATGGAAGGGCAGTTCTCTCCTTGCCTCAGCGGGTGGTGGTACTGCTTATTCACGTGTCTTCAGTACTGCTTGCTCTAGTTTGTCTTTGTACTGCATTGTTTGTCTGGTACTGTTGGTTCTACTGTGTACTGATACTGCTTGTTCCAGTGTATCTCAGTACTGCACTGTTCAAGTCAGTCTTGTATCAGGGGAAGAGGGGATTTTCAACTATATCCTCTTATAACCCTCAGAGACCCCTTCACCTCCCTGATAAAATAAGATGGCAACTATTACTTACTGCTGCTAACGTGTTCCACACTTGAAGTTCCACTCCACACTTGAATTTCTATTTTACTCTTGAAGTTCCACCATTTAAATTTCACTAGACACGAGCTCCTCCTTGAACTTCCCCAAACAATATATTGATATATATATATATATATATATATATTGTGACGGTAAACGAGTTGGAAATGGTGGTCGGCAGTCTTCCAACTAGCAGGTGTCAGTGCTGGGCACATATAATATATAAAAAAAAGAAAAGAAAAAAAAGAGAAAAAAAAAGAATGACTGCGTGATTTGGTAATCTGTGGTAAGGTTGGAAAGACTAAAAGCAATAATAAAAAATATGGATTTTATAACACTAAAATCACAAATTGAAATAAATGCAAAATCTTGGCTTACTGGCAAAAATAAATAAACAATATTAAACATGAAAAATAGATTACGTAATGGGGAGGAGAATTGAATACAAAGTAAGTAAAATATGAATGCTGGAATATAGGCATAAATATGAACCTCTATTTGAAAACACAGAGTTGAGTCACTTAACTGGAAACAAAACCGAAACTGTCTCTATTTTCCGCTTGTTAAACTTGTAATAAAGTGTTGGCATCTTGGCTTAAAGTGTTTAGGACGTATTAGAACGTTGTTATAAACATGAAAAATAGATTACGTGAATGGGGAGGAGAATTGATATAAAAAACAAAAGTAAGTAAAATATGAATGCTGGAATATATGCACTAACTATGAACCTCTATTTGACCACACAGAGTGAGTCACTTAGGAGTTCACAGCTTGCGAGCACACAATATTCTGGCTGGCAGAAACGCAAGGGACTCCAACAATAACTGGTGAGGTCTTGTGATTGGCGGGGAGCGGAGTGGAGTGTTGGTTGGCGGCCAATGAGGAAGCTGGATGGCCGCAGTCGCTAGTTAGGCCGTGAAGGGTTCGGCGCGTCGACCAGGTGCAGCAGTGGGGGGGAAGGAGGGAGTTGTGGTGTGGTGCTGGCTAACTACGTTTAGCCACTACAAAAGTATCTTGTAGATTGATGAGGACAGGCGTGATTCGCAGAAATAGCAGGCTAAATCTCTGATAAGAGATTATCGTCACAACTCTCCCCCGAAGCCTGCCGTTTCGGGTGAATCACGTCCACTGGAGGTAGAGTGGGAGGTGGAGCTGCCTCTACCTCATGCACTCTGGAGAGGGCATCAGCGATGATGTTATCAGGCCCCTTGATGTAGCAGATCTTTAATTGAAGCCTTGAAGATATAAAGCCCATCGCAGCAGACGTTGGTTATTAAATTGGGCTTGATGTAAAAATCTCAGAGGGTTGTGGTCCGAATAGATGGTAGTGGACCTAGCACCGTGCAGATATGGTGCAAAGTGTTGTAAGCTCAGGACGATGGACAGGAGTTCCTTCTCTATAGTACTGTAGTTCTTCTGATGAGGCTTCAACTTGCAACTGTAGTAGCTGACAGGTAGAACCTCCTCGCCTCGCTGCTGCATTAAGACACTTCCGATGCCGGTACCACTGGCGTCGACATGGAGGATGAAAGGCTTCTTGATATCTGGTGAGGCGAGAATGGGATTAGAACAGAGGAGGAATTTGAGTTGTTCGAATGCAACGGTTTGCTCTCTGGTCCAATTATACCGTTGCTTGGGACTGGTTAAGGTGATTAATGGGGTTGCAACAGTGCTAAAATTCTTCACAAACCTACGGTAATAGGAAGCAAGACCAAGGAAGCGCAGGAGCTGCTTCCTGGTAGTAGGCTGTGGATACTGTTGGATTGCTTGAATGTGAATGTTTAACGGAGCCAGGTTGCCACTCCCTATAACATGACCAGGTACCGCACTTTACCTTTCGCGAAGGTGGACTTGCCCAAATTGATGGTGAGGCCGGCTTTCAGGAGCTTGTAGAACAATCGTTGTAGCTGGAGCAGGTGTTCGCTCCAGGTGTGGATGCTACAATGTCGTCCAAATAGGCATAGGTGTTTTCCAAGCCCTGGATGACGCGGTTGACAGCTCTCTGAAAGGTGGCTGGGGCATTGCAGAGTCCAAAGGGAAGGCGATGTACCTGTAGAGACCAAAGGGGTTATAAAGGCGGACAGTACCTTAGCTCGCTCCGTTAAACTCACCTGGTAGTAGCCCTTTAGTAGGTCTACCTGAGACAGGTAGCGGGCATTACCAATGGCATCCAAAATGTCGTCTACCTGGGTATTGGGTAGGCGTCCTTCACTGTGACCTGGTTCAACTTCCTATAATCCGTACACAGACGGATTTTGCCGTGAGGTTTGGGTACCAGGATGCATGGTGAGGCCCAGGGGGACTCACAGGGGGTAGCCAGTCCATGGTCCAAGAGATACTGTACCTCAGCCCGCATGACTTCCGTTTTGCTCGGGCTGATTCGGTAGAATGGTTGGCGAATCGGCTGGGTGTCAGGTAGCAGTTGGATGTCGTGCCGAGTTACAGTACACTCTTGGGGGTCATCTCGAAACAACTCTTGATATTCTCTGACGAGTTTGATTAGTGGAGCACTATTATCGTCCTGAAAATGATGTTGAAGGTTAGTAAGGATTTCCGAGTTAGAGAGCGCTGTCTCAGTGTCAGTGCTCTCGGAAGGAGAAGCAGGGAAGGTCTCACTGTGGCTGTATGGACCTGTAAATGAGGTGAAATTGGTTAACACAGTGGGAGGAACCCCATGGTAGGGCTTGAGTAAATTAATGTGGCACAGCTGGGTCTTCCGCCGCCTATCGGGGGTCTCGAGAACGTAGTTGAAGTTGTTCCGGCACTCCTTAACACGGTAGGGTCCTGAGAACCTGTTCTGTAAAGGAGAACCTGGGATAGGGAAATAGGCAAGCACTAAGTCTCCTGGTGTAAACTTCCTTACTTTACAGTGCCGGTCGTAACGAGTCTTCATCCTCTCCTGGGCTCTCTGTAGGTTGTTGCTGGCAAAGGAATGGACCCTCTCTAGAATGTGTCGGAGATTTTGGAGATACTGGGGCACACTTTGATGCTCACTGAAGGTGTCATCACGTAGAGAATCCTTGAAAGCCTTGAGAGGTGTACGGCACTTACGTCCGTAGAGCATCTCATAAGGAGATACTCCTAGTGACTCGTTGGGAAGACTTCTGAAAATACACATAATTAGATCAATTTGCCTATCCCAATCCTTTGAGGTCTCATTACAGAACTTTTTTAAGAGTGCCTTGATGGTTTGATGACTACGCTCGAGAGAACCCTGTGAAGCAGGATGATAGGGGCTGGACAGTACCTGTTTGATGTTGAACTCCTCCAGAGTCCGTTTGAAGAGATCACTGGTGAAGTTGGTACCACAGTCGCTCTGAATCTCCCTCGGAAATCCATACTGGGTGAAGATTTTCAGTAGATTCTTCACCACTGTAGCAGCTGTAATATTTTTTACTGGAACTGCTATCGGAAATCTGGTGGTAGGACACAGGATGGTTAAGATATATGAGTTGCCTGCACTGGTCCGAGGCAAAGGACCAACGCAGTCGATAATGAGCTTGTGGAACGGTTCCTCAGGCACCTGGATGGGTATCAGGGGTGCTCTGGGAATGGAAACGTTCGGTTTCCCGGCTAACTGACACACGTGGCATAATTTGACATGAGATTTGACGTCGTTTACCATACCTGGCCAGTAGTAGTCTTGTCGAATTCCATGGTAAGTCTTGTTGAACCCATAGTGTGACAAAGCGCCGTGGGCCAGGTGTAGAATCGTGGGCCGCAGGCTGGTGGGAATCACTAGTTGTTCAACATTTGCCCAATCGTCCTCGTCCTTCAGTTTACTGGGTCTATACCTGCGATAGAGTATTTCGTTCTCCATAAAGAACCCAGGAACACTGTCGGATTGGGTTTCAGCCTGAAAGAATAATGGTGTCAATGTAAGATCATCTCTCTGTAACTTACGGAACTCCACCGCGGTCAGGTTAGGGGGTAGTTTCGAAGGGTCCTGAGGGACAGCGGTAGCAGTAGAGTCGGCTGGCTGTGGACGTGCAGCTTGAGCACGGGTGGTCACCATAACAGGAGGAGAACCTTCATCACTCTCTTGAACCTTTACTGGGAAATGTTCAAAAATCGGGTTATCCACCACAGAGTTGCTTACCTTGGATATGTCCTTGACGATCAGGTTGTTTGGTTGTTGGTCTTCTGCCAAGTCGTTGCCCAGGAGAAGTTGCACTCCAGGCATGGGAAAAGGCTTTTCCCTGACGGCGACTTGGACTTCACCGGTCACGAAGGGACAATCCAGGTAAACTCGGGCAAGTGGATAAGGAGTTGTAGCAGTAAGGTCAGTGATGAACACAGTCTCTCCTGTGTAGGAGACGTTGGGCACAGCCGATTTCAAAACGATCGATTGTAGGGCCGCTGTGTCCCTTAGGATCTTAAGTCCGAAACGTCCCTCTGAATCTGAACCGTGGGTAGAGATAGTTCCTGGATAGAGATGCTTGGTAAAGAGAGAGAGATCATTAGCATGAACACCAACATTCATTACAGGCTTACCGGACTTAGGGTGAGTAGTTTTAGACTTAGGGGGTTCGACATTACCTTTAGATTGGGACTTACTACATCTGTCCACGGAGCCACTATTAAATGGGGGCCTGTCCACGGAGCCACTATAAAATGGAGTTCTGTCCACGGAGTCACTATTAAATGGAGATCTGTCCACGGAGCTTCAGCATCGGTGGTTCAGTGGTAGAATTCTCGCCTGCCATGCGAGAGGTCCCGGGTTCAACTCCCGGACAGGCCCCCATTTATATGTGACGGTAATGAGTTGGAAATGGTGGTCGGCAGTCTTCCAACTAGCAGGTGTCAGTGCTGGGCCACATATAATATATAAAAAAAGAAAAGGAAAAAAAAAAGAGAAAAAAAAAGAATGACTGCGTGATTTGGTAATCTGTGGTAAGGTTGGAAAGACTAAAAGCAATAATAAAAATATGGATTTTAATAACAATAAAAACAAATTGAAATAAATGCAAAATCTTGGCTTACTGGCAAAAATAATAAACAATATAAACATGAAAATAGATTACGTTAATGAGGAGGAGAATTGATATACAAAAGTAAGTAAAATATGAATGCTGGAATATATGCACTAACTATGAACCTCTATTTGACCACACAGAGTGAGTCACTTAGGAGTTCACAGCTTGCGAGCACACAATATTCTGGCTGGCAGAAACGCAAGGGACTCCAACAATAACTGGTGAGGTCTTGCGATTGGCGGGGAGCCGGAGTGGAGTGTTGGTTGGCGGCCAATGAGGAAGCTGGATGGCCGCAGTCGCTCGTTAGGCCGTTGAAGGGTTCGGCGCGTCGACCAGGTGCAGCACTGGGGGGGAAGGAGGGAGTTGCTGGTACGTGTGGCTAACATATACGTTTAGCCACTACAAAACGTATCTTGTAGATTGATGAGGACAGGCGTGATTCGCAGAAATAGCAGGCTAAATCTCTGATAAGAGATTATCGTCACAATATATATATCAGATATATATATATATATATATATATATATATATATATATATATATATTATATATATATATATATATATATATATATATATATATATATATATATATATATATGCGAACAAGCCTGAATGGTCCCCAGGACTATATGCGAATGAAAACTCACACCCCAGAAGTGACTCGAACCCATACTCCCAGGAGCAACGCAACTGGTATGTACAAGACGCCTTAAACCACTTGACCATCACGACCGGACAAAATGAGGTGATAGCCTAAGCTATTTGAACCACCTCACCGCCGGCACTCGGATGGTTATCTTGGGCATAGCATTTTACCAAATCACCTCATTCTTTGGGGCACACGTGAGGAACACAAATGCGAACAAGCCTGAATGGTCCCCAGGACTATATGCGAATGAAAACTCACACCCCAGAAGTGACTCGAACCCATACTCCCAGGAGCAACGCAACTGGTATGTACAAGACGCCTTAAACCACTTGACCATCACGACCGGACAAAATGAGGTGATAGCCGAAGCTATTTGAACCACCTCACCGCCGGCACTCGGATGGTTATCTTGGGCATAGCATTTTACCAAATCACCTCATTCTTTGGGGCACACGTGAGGAACACAAATGCGAACAAGCCTGAATGGTCCCCAGGACTATATGCGAATGAAAACTCACACCCCAGAAGTGACTCGAACCCATACTCCCAGGAGCAACGCAACTGGTATGTACAAGACGCCTTAAACCACTTGACCATCACGACCGGACAAAATGAGGTGATAGCCGAAGCTATTTGAACCACCTCACCGCCGGCACTCGGATGGTTATCTTGGGCATAGCATTTTACCAAATCACCTCATTCTTTGGGGCACACGTGAGGAACACAAATGCGAACAAGCCTGAATGGTCCCCAGGACTATATGCGAATGAAAACTCACACCCCAGAAGTGACTCGAACCCATACTCCCAGGAGCAACGCAACTGGTATGTACAAGACGCCTTAAACCACTTGACCATCACGACCGGACAAAATGAGGTGATAGCCGAAGCTATTTGAACCACCTCACCGCCGGCACTCGGATGGTTATCTTGGGCATAGCATTTTACCAAATCACCTCATTCTTTGGGGCACACGTGAGGAACACAAATGCGAACAAGCCTGAATGGTCCCCAGGACTATATGCGAATGAAAACTCACACCCCAGAAGTGACTCGAACCCATACTCCCAGGAGCAACGCAACTGGTATGTACAAGACGCCTTAAACCACTTGACCATCACGACCGGACAAAATGAGGTGATAGCCGAAGCTATTTGAACCACCTCACCGCCGGCACTCGGATGGTTATCTTGGGCATAGCATTTTACCAAATCACCTCATTCTTTGGGGCACACGTGAGGAACACAAATGCGAACAAGCCTGAATGGTCCCCAGGACTATATGCGAATGAAAACTCACACCCCAGAAGTGACTCGAACCCATACTCCCAGGAGCAACGCAACTGGTATGTACAAGACGCCTTAAACCACTTGACCATCACGACCGGACAAAATGAGGTGATAGCCGAAGCTATTTGAACCACCTCACCGCCGGCACTCGGATGGTTATCTTGGGCATAGCATTTTACCAAATCACCTCATTCTTTGGGGCACACGTGAGGAACACAAATGCGAACAAGCCTGAATGGTCCCCAGGACTATATGCGAATGAAAACTCACACCCCAGAAGTGACTCGAACCCATACTCCCAGGAGCAACGCAACTGGTATGTACAAGACGCCTTAAACCACTTGACCATCACGACCGGACAAATGAGGTGATAGCCGAAGCTATTTGAACCACCTCACCGCCGGCACTCGGATGGTTATCTTGGGCATAGCATTTTACCAAATCACCTCATTCTTTGGGGCACACGTGAGGAACACAAATGCGAACAAGCCTGAATGGTCCCCAGGACTATATGCGAATGAAAACTCACACCCCAGAAGTGACTCGAACCCATACTCCCAGGAGCAACGCAACTGGTATGTACAAGACGCCTTAAACCACTTGACCATCACGACCGGACATAATGAGGTGATAGCCGAAGCTATTTGAACCACCTCACCGCCGGCACTCGGATGGTTATCTTGGGCATAGCATTTTACCAAATCACCTCATTCTTTGGGGCACACGTGAGGAACACAAATGCGAACAAGCCTGAATGGTCCCCAGGACTATATGCGAATGAAAACTCACACCCCAGAAGTGACTCGAACCCATACTCCCAGGAGCAACGCAACTGGTATGTACAAGACGCCTTAAACCACTTGACCATCACGACCGGACATAATGAGGTGATAGCCGAAGCTATTTGAACCACCTCACCGCCGGCACTCGGATGGTTATCTTGGGCATAGCATTTTACCAAATCACCTCATTCTTTGGGGCACACGTGAGGAACACAAATGCGAACAAGCCTGAATGGTCCCCAGGACTATATGCGAATGAAAACTCACACCCCAG
Organism: Procambarus virginalis; assembly: GCA_020271785.1. Taxonomy (NCBI): domain Eukaryota; kingdom Metazoa; phylum Arthropoda; class Malacostraca; order Decapoda; family Cambaridae; genus Procambarus; species Procambarus virginalis. The sequence continues at coordinate 57,079 of WNGS01002933.1, read as the reverse complement.
AAGTGACTCGAACCCATACTCCCAGGAGCAACGCAACTGGTATGTACAAGACGCCTTAAACCACTTGACCATCACGACCGGACATAATGAGGTGATAGCCGAAGCTATTTGAACCACCTCACCGCCGGCACTCGGATGGTTATCTTGGGCATAGCATTTTACCAAATCACCTCATTCTTTGGGGCACACGTGAGGAACACAAATGCGAACAAGCCTGAATGGTCCCCAGGACTATATGCGAATGAAAACTCACACCCCAGAAGTGACTCGAACCCATACTCCCAGGAGCAACGCAACTGGTATGTACAAGACGCCTTAAACCACTTGACCATCACGACCGGACATAATGAGGTGATAGCCGAAGCTATTTGAACCACCTCACCGCCGGCACTCGGATGGTTATCTTGGGCATAGCATTTTACCAAATCACCTCATTCTTTGGGGCACACGTGAGGAACACAAATGCGAACAAGCCTGAATGGTCCCCAGGACTATATGCGAATGAAAACTCACACCCCAGAAGTGACTCGAACCCATACTCCCAGGAGCAACGCAACTGGTATGTACAAGACGCCTTAAACCACTTGACCATCACGACCGGACATAATGAGGTGATAGCCGAAGCTATTTGAACCACCTCACCGCCGGCACTCGGATGGTTATCTTGGGCATAGCATTTTACCAAATCACCTCATTCTTTGGGGCACACGTGAGGAACACAAATGCGAACAAGCCTGAATGGTCCCCAGGACTATATGCGAATGAAAACTCACACCCCAGAAGTGACTCGAACCCATACTCCCAGGAGCAACGCAACTGGTATGTACAAGACGCCTTAAACCACTTGACCATCACGACCGGACATAATGAGGTGATAGCCGAAGCTATTTGAACCACCTCACCGCCGGCACTCGGATGGTTATCTTGGGCATAGCATTTTACCAAATCACCTCATTCTTTGGGGCACACGTGAGGAACACAAATGCGAACAAGCCTGAATGGTCCCCAGGACTATATGCGAATGAAAACTCACACCCCAGAAGTGACTCGAACCCATACTCCCAGGAGCAACGCAACTGGTATGTACAAGACGCCTTAAACCACTTGACCATCACGACCGGACATAATGAGGTGATAGCCGAAGCTATTTGAACCACCTCACCGCCGGCACTCGGATGGTTATCTTGGGCATAGCATTTTACCAAATCACCTCATTCTTTGGGGCACACGTGAGGAACACAAATGCGAACAAGCCTGAATGGTCCCCAGGACTATATGCGAATGAAAACTCACACCCCAGAAGTGACTCGAACCCATACTCCCAGGAGCAACGCAACTGGTATGTACAAGACGCCTTAAACCACTTGACCATCACGACCGGACATAATGAGGTGATAGCCGAAGCTATTTGAACCACCTCACCGCCGGCACTCGGATGGTTATCTTGGGCATAGCATTTTACCAAATCACCTCATTCTTTGGGGCACACGTGAGGAACACAAATGCGAACAAGCCTGAATGGTCCCCAGGACTATATGCGAATGAAAACTCACACCCCAGAAGTGACTCGAACCCATACTCCCAGGAGCAACGCAACTGGTATGTACAAGACGCCTTAAACCACTTGACCATCACGACCGGACAAATGAGGTGATAGCCGAAGCTATTTGAACCACCTCACCGCCGGCACTCGGATGGTTATCTTGGGCATAGCATTTTACCAAATCACCTCATTCTTTGGGGCACACGTGAGGAACACAAATGCGAACAAGCCTGAATGGTCCCCAGGACTATATGCGAATGAAAACTCACACCCCAGAAGTGACTCGAACCCATACTCCCAGGAGCAACGCAACTGGTATGTACAAGACGCCTTAAACCACTTGACCATCACGACCGGACATAATGAGGTGATAGCCGAAGCTATTTGAACCACCTCACCGCCGGCACTCGGATGGTTATCTTGGGCATAGCATTTTACCAAATCACCTCATTCTTTGGGGCACACGTGAGGAACACAAATGCGAACAAGCCTGAATGGTCCCCAGGACTATATGCGAATGAAAACTCACACCCCAGAAGTGACTCGAACCCATACTCCCAGGAGCAACGCAACTGGTATGTACAAGACGCCTTAAACCACTTGACCATCACGACCGGACATAATGAGGTGATAGCCGAAGCTATTTGAACCACCTCACCGCCGGCACTCGGATGGTTATCTTGGGCATAGCATTTTACCAAATCACCTCATTCTTTGGGGCACACGTGAGGAACACAAATGCGAACAAGCCTGAATGGTCCCCAGGACTATATGCGAATGAAAACTCACACCCCAGAAGTGACTCGAACCCATACTCCCAGGAGCAACGCAACTGGTATGTACAAGACGCCTTAAACCACTTGACCATCACGACCGGACATAATGAGGTGATAGCCGAAGCTATTTGAACCACCTCACCGCCGGCACTCGGATGGTTATCTTGGGCATAGCATTTTACCAAATCACCTCATTCTTTGGGGCACACGTGAGGAACACAAATGCGAACAAGCCTGAATGGTCCCCAGGACTATATGCGAATGAAAACTCACACCCCAGAAGTGACTCGAACCCATACTCCCAGGAGCAACGCAACTGGTATGTACAAGACGCCTTAAACCACTTGACCATCACGACCGGACATAATGAGGTGATAGCCGAAGCTATTTGAACCACCTCACCGCCGGCACTCGGATGGTTATCTTGGGCATAGCATTTTACCAAATCACCTCATTCTTTGGGGCACACGTGAGGAACACAAATGCGAACAAGCCTGAATGGTCCCCAGGACTATATGCGAATGAAAACTCACACCCCAGAAGTGACTCGAACCCATACTCCCAGGAGCAACGCAACTGGTATGTACAAGACGCCTTAAACCACTTGACCATCACGACCGGACATAATGAGGTGATAGCCGAAGCTATTTGAACCACCTCACCGCCGGCACTCGGATGGTTATCTTGGGCATAGCATTTTACCAAATCACCTCATTCTTTGGGGCACACGTGAGGAACACAAATGCGAACAAGCCTGAATGGTCCCCAGGACTATATGCGAATGAAAACTCACACCCCAGAAGTGACTCGAACCCATACTCCCAGGAGCAACGCAACTGGTATGTACAAGACGCCTTAAACCACTTGACCATCACGACCGGACATAATGAGGTGATAGCCGAAGCTATTTGAACCACCTCACCGCCGGCACTCGGATGGTTATCTTGGGCATAGCATTTTACCAAATCACCTCATTCTTTGGGGCACACGTGAGGAACACAAATGCGAACAAGCCTGAATGGTCCCCAGGACTATATGCGAATGAAAACTCACACCCCAGAAGTGACTCGAACCCATACTCCCAGGAGCAACGCAACTGGTATGTACAAGACGCCTTAAACCACTTGACCATCACGACCGGACAAATGAGGTGATAGCCGAAGCTATTTGAACCACCTCACCGCCGGCACTCGGATGGTTATCTTGGGCATAGCATTTTACCAAATCACCTCATTCTTTGGGGCACACGTGAGGAACACAAATGCGAACAAGCCTGAATGGTCCCCAGGACTATATGCGAATGAAAACTCACACCCCAGAAGTGACTCGAACCCATACTCCCAGGAGCAACGCAACTGGTATGTACAAGACGCCTTAAACCACTTGACCATCACGACCGGACAAAATGAGGTGATAGCCGAAGCTATTTGAACCACCTCACCGCCGGCACTCGGATGGTTATCTTGGGCATAGCATTTTACCAAATCACCTCATTCTTTGGGGCACACGTGAGGAACACAAATGCGAACAAGCCTGAATGGTCCCCAGGACTATATGCGAATGAAAACTCACACCCCAGAAGTGACTCGAACCCATACTCCCAGGAGCAACGCAACTGGTATGTACAAGACGCCTTAAACCACTTGACCATCACGACCGGACAAAATGAGGTGATAGCCGAAGCTATTTGAACCACCTCACCGCCGGCACTCGGATGGTTATCTTGGGCATAGCATTTTACCAAATCACCTCATTCTTTGGGGCACACGTGAGGAACACAAATGCGAACAAGCCTGAATGGTCCCCAGGACTATATGCGAATGAAAACTCACACCCCAGAAGTGACTCGAACCCATACTCCCAGGAGCAACGCAACTGGTATGTACAAGACGCCTTAAACCACTTGACCATCACGACCGGACAAAATGAGGTGATAGCCGAAGCTATTTGAACCACCTCACCGCCGGCACTCGGATGGTTATCTTGGGCATAGCATTTTACCAAATCACCTCATTCTTTGGGGCACACGTGAGGAACACAAATGCGAACAAGCCTGAATGGTCCCCAGGACTATATGCGAATGAAAACTCACACCCCAGAAGTGACTCGAACCCATACTCCCAGGAGCAACGCAACTGGTATGTACAAGACGCCTTAAACCACTTGACCATCACGACCGGACAAATGAGGTGATAGCCGAAGCTATTTGAACCACCTCACCGCCGGCACTCGGATGGTTATCTTGGGCATAGCATTTTACCAAATCACCTCATTCTTTGGGCACACGTGAGGAACACAAATGCGAACAAGCCTGAATGGTCCCCAGGACTATATGCGAATGAAAACTCACACCCCAGAAGTGACTCGAACCCATACTCCCAGGAGCAACGCAACTGGTATGTACAAGACGCCTTAAACCACTTGACCATCACGACCGGACAAAATGAGGTGATAGCCGAAGCTATTTGAACCACCTCACCGCCGGCACTCGGATGGTTATCTTGGGCATAGCATTTACCAAATCACCTCATTCTTTGGGGCACACGTGAGGAACACAAATGCGAACAAGCCTGAATGGTCCCAGGACTATATGCGAATGAAAACTCACACCCCAGAAGTGACTCGAACCCATACTCCCAGGAGCAACGCAACTGGTATGTACAAGACGCCTTAAACCACTTGACCATCACGACCGGACATAATGAGGTGATAGCCGAAGCTATTTGAACCACCTCACCGCCGGCACTCGGATGGTTATCTTGGGCATAGCATTTTACCAAATCACCTCATTCTTGGGGCACACGTGAGGAACACAAATGCGAACAAGCCTGAATGGTCCCCAGGACTATATGCGAATGAAACTCACACCCCAGAAGTGACTCGAACCCATACTCCCAGGAGCAACGCAACTGGTATGTACAGACGCCTTAAACCACTTGACCATCACGACCGGACAAAATGAGGTGATAGCCGAAGCTATTTGAACCACCTCACCGCCGGCACTCGGATGGTTATCTTGGGCATAGCATTTTACCAAATCACCTCATTCTTTGGGGCACACGTGAGGAACACAAATGCGAACAAGCCTGAATGGTCCCCAGGACTATATGCGAATGAAAACTCACACCCCAGAAGTGACTCGAACCCATACTCCCAGGAGCAACGCAACTGGTATGTACAAGACGCCTTAAACCACTTGACCATCACGACCGGACAAAATGAGGTGATAGCCGAAGCTATTTGAACCACCTCACCGCCGGCACTCGGACCAGTGAACACAACACCACCAGTGAACACACCACCAC
>WNGS01002933.1:36756-46756 GCA_020271785.1 Procambarus virginalis | reverse complement strand
AACTAACAACGTTATATGGAGGACCTATGGCAATTCCACGACTAAGAGACGGCTTCCTGAACCTTGCAGGAATCAACCTCACTGAGGACCAAGTCACTCTCCTAAAACTGGGTATAAACTGTCACGTTATGTCCAGACCGAGTGAGATGGCTCGGAAAGTGGAGTTGGAGATCATGTTGGACGACATACTCGACCTCGAGACACAAAGAAGGTCACCACCAAGACACCTTACAAGCAGAACTTGTAGAAGGAGGAAAGAATCGAGGCAACTACAGAAGCTCCATACTGTCCCCTGAGCTCAAAGCGGCAGCTATGAGCCTTCTTGAGAACAAGGAGATAGTCGTTAGGAGTGGTGACAAGTCGACAATATACGTCAATCTTAAAAAAGATCACCAGTGAACACAACACAACCAGTGAACACACCACCACCACCAGTGAACACAACACCACCAGTGAACACAACACCACCACCAGTGAATACACCACCACCAGTGAACACAACTTCACTACCAGTGAACACAACACCACCAGTGAACACACCACCACCAGTGAACACACCACCACCAGTGAACACAACACCACCAGTGAACACAACACCACCAGTGAACACAACACCACCAGTGAACACACCACCACCAGTGAACACACCACCACCAGTGAACACAACACCACCAGTGAACACAACACCACCAGTGAACACACCACCACCAGTGAACACAACACCAGTGAACACAACTCCAGTGAACACAACACCACCAGTGAACACAACACCACCAGTGAACACAACACCACCACCAGTGAACACAACACCACCAGTGAACACACCACCACCAGTGAACACAACACCACCAGTGAACACACCACCACCACCAGTGAACACACCACCTCCAGTGAACACAACACCACCAGTGAACACACCACCACCAGTGAACACACCACCACCAGTGAACACAACACCACCAGTGAACACAACACCACCAGTGAACACACCACCACCAGTGAACACACCACCACCAGTGAACACAACACCACCAGCGAACACAACACCACCAGTGAACACACCACCACCAGTGAACACACCACCACCAGTGAACACACCACCACCAGTGAACACAACACCACCAGTGAACACACCACCACCAGTGAACACAACACCACCAGTGAACACATCACCACCAGTGAACACACCACCACCAGTGAACACAACACCACCAGTGAACACAACACCACCAGTGAACACACCACCACCAGTGAACACAACACCAGTGAACACAACACCACCAGTGAACACAACACCACCAGTGAACACAACACCACCACCAGTGAACACACCACCACCAGTGAACACAACGCCACCAGTGAACACACCACCACCACCAGTGAACACAACACCACCAGTGAACACACCACCACCAGTGAACACAACACCACCAGTGAACACATCACCACCAGTGAACACACCACCACCAGTGAACACAACACCAGTGAACACAACACCACCAGTGAACACACCACCACCACCAGTGAACACACCACCACCAGTGAACACACCACCACCAGTGAACACAACACCACCAGTGAACACAACACCACCAGTGAACACACCACCACCAGTGAACACAACACCACCAGTGAACACAACACCACCAGTGAACACACCACCACCAGTGAACACAACACCAGTGAACACAACACCAGTGAACACAACACCACCAGTGAACACAACACCAGCAGTGAACACAAACACCACCAGTGAACACAACACCACCACCAGTGAACACACCACCACCAGTGAACACAACGCCACCAGTGAACACACCACCACCACCAGTGAACACAACACAACCAGTGAACACACCACCACCACCAGTGAACACAAGACCACCAGTGAACACAACACTACCACCAGTGAATACACCACCACCAGTGAACACAACACCACCAGTGAACACAACACCACCAGTGAACACACCACCACCAGTGAACACAACACCACCAGTGAACACACCACCACCAGTGAACACACCACCACCAGTGAACACAACACCACCAGTGAACACACCACCACCAGTGAACACACCACCACCAGTGAACACACCACCACCACCAGTGAACACACCACCACCAGTGAACACACCACCACCAGTGAACACAACACCACCAGCAGTGAACACACCACCACCAGTGAACACACCACCACCAGTGAACACACCACCACCACCAGTGAACACACCACCACCACCAGTGAACGCACCACCACCACCAGTGAACATACCACCACCATTGAACACACTACCACCAGTGAACACACCACCACCACCAGTGAACACAACACCACCAGTGAACACACCACCACCAGTGAACACAACACCAGTGAACACAACACCAGTGAACACAACACCACCAGTGAACACAACACCACCAGTGAACACAACACCACCACCAGTGAACACAACACCACCACCAGTGAACACACCACCACCAGTGAACACAACGCCACCAGTAAACACACCACCACCACCAGAGAACACAACACAACCAGTGAACACACCACCACCACCAGTGAACACAAGACCAGCAGTGAACACAACACTACCACCAGTGAATACACCACCACCAGTGAACACAACACCACCAGTGAACACAACACCACCAGTGAACACACCACCACCAGTGAACACAACACCACCAGTGAACACACCACCACCAGTGAAGACACCACCACCAGTGAACACAACACCACCAGTGAACACACCACCACCAGTGAACACACCACCACCAGTGAACACACCACCACCACCAGTGAACACACCACCACCAGTGAACACACCACCACCACCAGTGAACACAACACCACCAGCAGTGAACACACCACCACCAGTGAACACACCACCACCAGTGAACACACCACCACCACCAGTGAACACACCACCACCACCAGTGAACGCACCACCACCACCAGTGAACATACCACCACCATTGAACACACTACCACCAGTGAACACACCACCACCACCAGTGAACACACCACCACCAGTGAACACACCACCACCAGTGAACACAACACCACCAGTGAACACACCACCACCACCAGTGAACACACCACCACCAGTGAACACAACACCACCAGTGAACACACCACCACCAGTGAACACACCACCACCAGTGAACACAACACCACCAGTGAACACAACACCACCAGTGAACACACCACCACCAGTGAACACAACACCAGTGAACACAACACCACCAGTGAACACAACACCACCAGTGAACACAACACCACCACCAGTGAACACAACACCACCACCAGTGAACACAACCACCACCAGTGAACGCACCACCACCACCAGTGAACATACCACCACCAGTGAACACACCACCACCAGTGAACACACCACCACCACCAGTGAACACAACACCACCAGTGAACACACCACCACCAGTGAACACAACACCACCAGTGAACACCACCACCACCAGTGAACACACCACCACCAGTGAACACAACACCACCAGTGAACACACCACCACCAGTGAACACACCACCACCAGTGAACACAACACCACCAGAGAACACACCACCACCAGTGAACACAACACCACCAGTGAACACAACACCACCAGTGAACACACCACAACCAGTGAACACAACACCACCAGTGAACACAACACCACCAGTGAACACAACACCACCAGTGAACACAACAGCACCAGTGAACACAACACCACCAGTGAACACAACACCACCAGTGAACACAACAGCACCACCAGTGAACACAACGACATTAGTATACACAACACCATTGACCACTGGCACCCATACAAACAGTACCACCAGCACATGACGGTGGTGCAACACCACATACAACACCACCAGTGCTCACACTCTCACCAGCAACAACACCGCCGCACACAGCACATCTGATGACCAACACCTCCACGATGGATAACCACGGTGAAGAAAGTCTCACTATCCTACAGTGGAACTGCAATGGTGTTCGCGGTAGACTTAATGACATCATACAATACGGTCGGGAACACCAAACTGACGTCATAGTGCTACAGGAGACACTGGTGGGTGATGACTTCAACCCAAGGTTCAGCGGCTATCGCAAGTTTTCCCTGCCCTCTGGGGACAGGAAACGGGGTCTTATTACCTATGTCAGCAACAACATACCTGCACAGATTATTGATGACCTGCACATGGAGTATGACTATGAATCACTCAGGGTAACCCTTCACTTAAACAATAATGCCCTACATATAATCAACCTATATGTGCCACAGAGTAAACTTGACCTTTACACACTACCTGAATTTGTTAATGAAGAACCTACCCTGCTGGTCGGTGATCTTAATGCCAGACACCCACACTTTGAAGCCAACTGTCATCAGCTCAATGTCAATGGACGGAAACTGTCACTCTTTGTCAGGGGAAGTGAAAACCTTAGAGTCCTGGGTGATGAACAGCCAACTCACCTCAGAGGAGGAAGATTGGACTATGCTCTCCTGCTGAATGCACAGGACACGGATGCCAGTACACACATTGTGCACAGTTTATGTAGTGACCACTGGGCACTAATTACCACCGTCGACATGAGCAAGAGAAGGAAAGAGACAAATAAAAAAAAAAGGTTATCACTCAGACCAGATATGAGGCCGCACTTCATAAACAGGATGAGTGACTGGTTCACGGAATACCAAATCCCAGAAGACATTGATACATTTGTTGATGACCATAATCACCAAATTGAGAGCTGTCTAAGAGTTCCGCGCCGTACGACTGGGCGAAGTAACCCCAGAGAAAGAAAATAAAATGGTATGAGAACGATTACATAAAGATGCTTAACGCAAATGTAAGAGACATGAGTAGAGAGTACCGGAGACATCCCACTGAGAGTAACCAAGAGCTGTTTAAAACTGTGTGTCAAGTAGCCAGGGAAGAGAAGATTAAAGAGCGGGAAAGACAATGGCTTGAGTTCACTAGCTCTATTGGACGGGAAACATCTGCAAGACAAGTGTGGGCAAAAATTCAGATAGCTAAGGGGGGCCTGCAGCTCACAAAGACCCCCAGGGTAAGGCTGAAGAACTAATTCACAAGTGGCGTGATGCAGCATCCTCCTCCTCCCTCCCTGCAGAAATCAGCAGGGAACAGCTCCTGCGACATGATAACAGAAGAATTAGGATAACAAAAGCACTGTCTAGTGATGACGAATATGGGGAACCGATCACAGCCCAAGAAGTAAGGGGCGCTATGAAAATGGGTAAAAGTACAGCACCTGGTGAAGATGGCGTCACCTACGACATACTCAATGCACTGTGTGAAGTGTTTGGGAATCCACTACTCCACCTGTTTAACAAGTCATTCCTAAGTGGAGTGTTACCCACACAATGGAAACACGCAATAACTGTTCCCATACCGAAGCCCAATGACCCTGGTAATTACAGACCTATCAGTCTCGTGTCATGCACTTGCAAGATGCTTGAAAGGATCATCCCAAACCGACTGTTGCACAAAATAGGCAGGTTAGAGGAGGGAGTCACTGGATTTGTTAAAGGATGGAGCACAGCAAATTGTTTAGTTAATTACTTGGCTAATGACACTGTTAGGTACTCTGTATTTATCGACATCAAAGGAGCCTTCGACAAAGCGCAGGGGATTGCAATCCTGGACGAGCTTGCATGCATGGGTGTCAAGGGAAGACTCATGAAATGGGTTGAAGACTACCTCACAGGGAGGAAAGCCAAGGTCTGCTTCAATGGAGCAGTCTCCAGAACAATGAATATGGAACTCGGGACCCCCCAAGGCGGAGTCTTAAGCCCTACACTATTCAATGTACTTATGAACGCCATTGCAAATATTGATTTTCCGGAAGGAACACAACAAGTGGGATATGCAGATGATGTCCTAATACAAGCTCCCACCTTGGGAAAAATTAAACAGTCCATTGAACTCCTTGGAAGGAAATGTATTGAGCTCGGTTTCACTCTCTCCACAAACAAGACGAAGGCATACTCCGATCATAAGCGGAGAGCAAATGAAGAACTGCAAATTAATGGTGTAACACTTGAATGGGTTGACCACTATCGGTACCTTGGCGTCACTGTCGGCTCTAACAAGGAGAAGAAAGAGGAGCTCAACCAACTCATAGGAACATGCAAAAGTCGACTCAGGACAATGAAAGCTATAACCTGGAATGGACATGGAGCCTCTATTGCCGTACTTAAGGAATGATGTACACAGCCTATGTGCGCTCCGTCATAGACTATGCCGCACCAGTTCTGTGCACCTACTCCCAAAGCGATATGAAAAGGCTTGAAAGCATTCAAAATGACGCCATGACAATCATTCTTGGAGTTCCAAGAACTGCCAAAACGTCTAATCTACGAGAGGAGTTGTCCCTCCCGAGTGTTAAAAGCAGAATTCAGGAGCTGAATGCTAAGCTTGCAATTAGGATAACCAGAGATTCCCATTACAATGATATTGCTAAGAAAAAACTGAGTTCTGTACTACTTTCAGGGGGAAACAGGAGAAGCAAAAAATGGCATCATAGATCAGTCTGCTACCTAGAAGAACTTCACCTGCTTGAGCAAGCCCGTGAGCTCCTGCCTGTAGAGAGGTTCCCTCCCTAGGAGGATGACTCATGCAAGATTATCATCAATGAAATGGCAACAAAAAAATCCAACATGTTACCACAAGAAATGAGGCACAAGTATCTCGAGGAAATTTATAAAGAAGCCGGAGATGAACTAGATCAAATCTGCACTGATGGGTCATCTAATTCTGTCAATGGCAGGGCTGGTGCAGCATACACGGTAATCAAGCATAATACTTTCCGACTCAGAAATGAAGAAAAAGCGCGTTTTGAAAACTATGCCTCTTCAACGCAAGCATAACTAACTGCCATTGTTATGGCGTTAAGGTTTCTTGAACGGAACACTAATGGTGCAGTGATTTGTACTGATTCAAAAGTAGCACTGCAAAGCCTAAGTAAAAATCGGGCAGAAAATCTTGCAATAGTCGCTGAAATTAAGAGAACTGTTGTTGTTCAAACATGCCACACCTTAAATTGGTGGCATGTTTGACAGTCACCCCCGGCTAGCCGCCTGCAATTATGAGATTAGCAGAGACCATGTCAACTTCCCGCGACCTGACCTTGGTCACTTGGGGGTCATTAACACTTAGAGGTGAAAGTTTCTTAATGACTAGGGGCCGTCAACCTGGCGCCTCTCGAAATCTTGTCTGTGACTCTTGTACTATGTATATATTAAGTACAAAACACCTTTACGGTGTTACATGGACAAGGCGTCAGCCATAACATTTAATTTGTCAGGAATATGATGTATGTAGAAATTAAATTCCTGCAAGTACAACGACCATATCAAAATTTTCTGATTGTGCATTTTCATTCAGTTAAGAAATATCGATGGGTTATGATCAGTATACACATCAATCTTATTCCCTTGGAGATATGCCTCAAACTTCTTGCATGCCAAAACAAGAGCATAAACCTCCTTCTCATCGACAGAGTAATCTTCTCTGTACTAGGAAACTTTCTCTAAAAATAATATACCGGATGCTCAACATTATCACAACCAACATGGAGTAGAACAGCACCTGCACCCAAATCGAAAGCATCTATATAAACATAATTATTTAATTATATTATTTTTTTATTCAGGAAAAAGTACATACATAGATTATGAGTTACAAACATATGGACGATTATAGAAAGAGGTTGTACATACAATACCTAAAGCCACTAATATGCATAGCGTTTCGAGCAAAAACTATTTCCATGCTGGGAATCGAATCCAGGACCTAGATTCACGAAGCTCCATGTATTTCTTCGTAAGTAGGTTTGCTACGAAAGTTCCTAAGTTTGCCATAAGAAGATGCTTAGGTGCAATTCACGTAGGTCCACTTAGGAAGATATTTGTTGGTTCACCTGGGTGCCGATAGAGGTCACTACTGTGTTTCGTTTGGCCAATCAGAGAGCAGCAACATTCTTCATATTGAAAATTGAGCGCTGGCTTATCGGAACTCTACTGCCTTCTATTTCGTCGAATTTTCTTATAAAATTAGTATATTCGAAGTAAAACTATGTTTTTTCAACTTCTACAGCCAGCACCGACATTGTAGTAAACAAATGTTACATTTGTTGTTTACCTACGTAATTTTAATTGATACTGTGTAGCTGTCCTTGTTGCTCGGAAGATGCGCTGACAATTATTGTATATATTTACTGAATTTACCCAGGGCCACTAATCAAGCATAATACTTTCCGACTCAGAAATGAAGAAAAAGGCGTTTTGAAAACTATGCCTCTTCAACGCAAGCATAACTAACTGCCATTGTTATGGCGTTAAGGTTTCTTGAACGGAACACTAATGGTACAGTGATTGTACTGATTCAAAAAGTAGCACTGCAAAGCCTAAGTAAAAATCGGGCAGAAAATCTTGCAATAGTCGCTGAAATTAAGAGAACTGTGTTGTTGTTGAGTTAGGGGCGACGACGATCGTGGGATCGGATGGCCCCGGGTACCCGGTAAGGGTGAAACGCGAAGCCAGGAAAGGCGAAACGCCAAACCCAAACGCGAAACGAGAGACGCAAGCACTAGAAACTAAGACGCCACACGGCAAGGGAAACGCACAAAGGGAGAGGCAAGCACAAAATAAAACAGGGAAAACAAGCAGCCAGAGAGGCACACAGTATTTCACAGAGCAAAGACACAGGAAATCAGGGTAACATACTTGCCGGGAACCGGGCCGCGGGAACGTACATTGAATGCTTCCCAGAGCACCCACCGCCAAGGGTCCGTCCACCCACGGGGACTCCATAAACATCCGGAACCGGGGCAACAAACACCCGCAAGCAGGGGACCAAATGGAATACCACGAGGCGAGTAGCACACAATACTCGACAGGAAGGGAACCTGCCCACTACCAAAGTTCTCTGGCCCGTCAGATAGCTGTAACTCAGCAATCACCGCAGTGACCCGGCGGCATCACAGACGCTGGCAACACGTCCTCGAGGACCCCAACGCGCCTCACAGGAGCGAACGGGCCACAGGGCACCACCACAGGGGCACCCGTGGCCCGGGCACACCACCAGACGACAGCAGGGAATCCAGACGGCGCGCATCCCTCCATAACTTCACTACCAGGCCACGCCCAGCACCAGAGTCCACACCATCCCTGGCAACGGAAGCCACCACTCGCACTGCGGAGAGTCCCTGGCGGAGAAGAACGAAGGTACATCCGAGACACAGGCACCAGCCGGCAGGCACATGGACCTCCGCCACACTAGCTGTGGAGACATGGACGTATCCGCATCGACACCGGCAACACCCGAATACTCACAGTCACTGAAGTCACCAACATCGGCCTAGGCAGAAGACGAACGCCGGGAACGTTTGGGCACCGGCCGGATATCGTCAGGGCGGAAGCGGACCCAGAAACACGGGCACCGCGAGCCGGACGAACCGACGCTGAGACAGAACGGCAGTAGCCTCCGCCACAGGGGGAAACGGGACACACACTGCAGGAGGCTCCACAGCCACCAGCACCCAGCACATCCGGGACACGGACACAGGGCCAGGCGCAGCATCCGAAGACGAGGGAGAAGACGGCAACGCCACACAGGGAGCACCAGGAAGGCCCACGGGAGCAGCTAGGACAGGGACAGGATCAGGCTGATCAACCGAGGGTACCGCAATACCCGGAGGAGGGTCGGCAACAACGGAGGAACGTCAGGCGTCGCCGGGGGAGCTGCAGTAGCGAACGGGACGCGCACCTCCACAACATCTCCAGAGGCAGCCTCCAGCGGAGCGGCGGGAAATCCTCTTCTCGGAACAAGCTGACGGAGCAGCTGGGGTAGCAGAGCACCCTGCAGCCTGATGCCCAAACAGGCACACCGGAAACAGGTACGAGGCTGCCGGGCATAATCACCCGGACGTAGTATCCCATAAGCCGGACAGAAGAAGGTATATCCGAC
>WNGS01002932.1:10000-20821 GCA_020271785.1 Procambarus virginalis | reverse complement strand
GTGGTGTGGTGATGGTTGTTGTGTTTGTGTGTGGTGATGGTTGTTGTGTGTGGTGATGTTGTGTTGTGTGTGTTGTGTGTGGTGATGGTTGTGGTTGTGTGTGGGTGTGGGTGTTGTGTGTGTGTGTTGTGTTGTGGTGGTGATGGTGTGTGTTGTGGTGGTGAGTGTGTTGTGTGTTGTGTGTGGTGATGGTTGTTGTGTGTGGTGATGGTGTTGTGTTGTATGTGTTGTGTGTGGTGATGGTGTGTGTTGTGTGTGGTGATGGTTGGTTGTGTGTGGTGATGGTTGTTGTGTTGTGTGTGGTGATGGTTGTTGTGTGTGTTGTGACAGTAGACATTGTACTAATAACATTAACTCCAGTAGTATAAGACTTTAAGTCTAGTTGATGGTTACAATTATACTAACTGGTTATAGTTGTAGTAATTCGTTTTAATTGTAGTGGTAGATTATAGCTGTAGTAGAAGTAGGTTAGTTATACTTGTGGTAATACGTTATAGTTGTAGAGGTAGTAGGAAGAGTGGTGATCATTGGCTCTTGATCCTAGTGATGGATCCCACTAATCCATCCCTAGTGAATCCTAGTAAAGGAGTCACCACTGGTCACAACTACCACCACTGGTCACAACTACCACCACTGGTCACAACTACCACCACTGGTCACAACTACCACCACTGGTCACAACTACCACCACTGGTCACAACTACCACCACTGGTCACAACTACCACCACTGGTCACAGCTACCACCACTGGTCACAACTACCACCACTGGTCACAACTACCAACAACAAACATGTTATATGACCATATGTAGCGATAATTATCCCAGACTCTCCACACTGCAGATTTAATTCTCTATTTCTAGGAGCAAATGTGTAAATGGGATGGAATTGCTGGATGTGTGTGTGTGTGTGTGAGTGGTTGTGTGTGTGTGTGTGTGTGTGTGTGTGTGTTGTGTGTGGTTTGTGTGGTGTGGCTCATTTGGGCACTCAGTTTCCACCTGTGTCCCCTAGTGCGTGTGCCCCTTGTGTTAAACAGCCTGTCTTTATCAACCCTGTCGATTCCCCTGAGAATCTTGAATGTGGTGATCATGTCCCCCCTAACTCTTCTGTCTTCCAACGAAGTGAGGTTTAATTCCTGCAGTCGCTCCTCGTAGCTCATACCTCTCAGCTCGGGTACTAGTCTGGTGGCAAACCTTTGAACCTTTTCCAGTTTAGTCTTATGCTTGACTAGATAGGGACTCCATGACTCCATGTGTGTGTGTGTGTGTGTGTGTGTGTGTGTGTGTGTGTGTGTGTGTGTGTGTGTGTGTGGGGTGTGTGTGACCCTCAACACACCCAAACAATCAGATGTCATCGTATCCTTGACCATACAACACAATAAAACTTGCAAAACAATCAACTCTCCCTCGAACCTCAAACATAAAATATACACAGACATCTCCCTGCCATCCATTGTTCCGCAACAACAATTCCCTTTCTGAGGTATTCCCATTCATTCGTGAATCTCCACTACTACAAGCAAGCAAGCATCCTTTGCCTCTTCATATTCTTAATTCCGAATTCGCGTAAACCCAACCAATTTCAATTTTTACATCCAATTTCAGGTCATAATTTATATATCCTGGATATATATTTCCTCTTCACATTCCAGGAAGAGGAAATATATATATATATATATATATTATATATATATATTTTATATATATATATATATATATATATATATATATATCAACATGAATTGAAAGGTCGGTCCTTCAATGTTGAGCTGATCAACTGATGGGTCGAAATGAAAGAAAATGGGACATGAACCAATAGAGAACGTTCCTTTGATCCCACACTCAAATATGCAGCCACGCGCTTTTGTATGTTTATTGGGGACGGGTAAATGGATAACTGGCAACACTCTCTCCTCTCTACTACTACTCTCTCCTCCTCATCTCCGTCTCAATCTCTCTCTCATTCGTCATCCTCTCTCTCTCTTTCTCTCGTCTCCTCATCTCTCTCCGCTCTCCTCTCTCTCGCTCCTATTTTAAAAAGAGATATACAAACTTACAAATATCCTAAAATCCTTCCCAAAATACAGGTGTGTGAAATTCGATACATGATTTGATGTGTAGAGAATATTAGAACATGGTACTGGAAGGCAAGATGAGGGAAGTAGTGAGGGGGAGGAGGTGAGGTGTAAAGAGGACTTGGGAGAGGGGAGAGAGAGGAATAGGTGAGGGAGAAGAAGTGGTGAGGGAGGGAGGTAAGGTGAGGGATGTGGAGAGCCGTGGTGTTGATGTGTGTGTGGTGTGTGTTGTGTGTGTGTGTGTGTGTTGTGTGTGTGTGTGTGTGGTGTCTGCCAAAGAGTAGATATCGAAAGTTAAAAGCTTGTCTGGTTGTCTAGTTTGTGGTTGCAACAATTTAAGGTGTGACGCACTTTGTTATGGCAGCAACAATGCAGAGACAGACAGACCAAATGTGTTTGCCATCTCCCTCCTGTTACTCCATCACACTTCCCCCATCATTAGATTTCTTTTCCTTCTATTTCTCCTTCCTCTTCCTTCGCTGTTATTATCCATCCTCTCCCTTCTTCCAGTCTTCCTCAGCCCTGTCACCATCACCTTCCCTTTCTCTCTCATCTCTCACTCCTCTTCTCCCTTCTGCTCTGTCCCTTCTCCTCCTCCTCATTTCTCTGTTCTCGACCTCTCTTCCTTCGGCTCCTTCCCCTTGCCTTTCCCGCCAGGGTCTCTCCCATCCTCCCCTCTTCCATCACACTAACGCCTCACCCTTCATAACTGGCGCTATAAACAGCAACCGTTAATTTGAGCGCCAAATTTGAATGTGTCTTGCCGTCTTAATTGGTTGTTTAATATTATAATATAATGTCTTTCATATTTATATTATAATTATTAGCAGTGGCTGAGACTGTTGGCACGAGCAAGGGTTACCGTTATTCCGTTTGCGCTTCTGTTTATTTTAAGCCTCGGAGCTAGAGCAACGGCTCCTGTTTTAAGAAGCAGTTGGCGGAGCCAGGGACCAGATTCATGAAGCAGTTACGCAGGAACTTACGAACCTGTACATCTTTTCTCAATCTTTAGCGGGTTTGGTTACATTAATTAAACAGTTTACAAGCATGAAACCTTCCCAATCAACTGTTGTTATTGTTATAAACAGCCTCCTGGTGCTTCGGAGCTCATTAACCGTTTAATAATTGTAAACAAAGCCGCCAAAGATTGAGAATAGATGGACAGGTTCGTAAGTGCTTGCGTAGCTGCTTCCTGAATCTGGCTCCAGGTGTCTAGTTGACGAGTTGGAATATGAGAATAGGTGAGGAGTAAGTCCCTGTGGTGGCTGGATCGTGAACCTGGCGTAGACTGTGTGTGTGTGTTTTGGTGCCGTCATCTTGTAGGCACCTGACTGGGTGACGTGTAATAAAGGTGCTGTTTAATAAAGGTTTTCCAGCAGAACGCCATGTTGTGGTTTTCGTATGTGTTGGGACGTGAAGGCAAACTGCCTTTCTGGGGATGCAAGTCTAGGAAAGGAATGACAGTTTTTGCACTGCAGCGAGAGAACTAACATTGATTTGGAACCGATATAGGTTTGGAACCGACATAGGAGCGTGCCTCAATGGTAGTAGCGAGGGTGGTGACCGCTCTGGCCACCAATGGAGGCCGTGTTCACACCGCTCCAGTTGGAGGGAGCAGGAGGACAAGGTACTTGACCCCTACCAACACTGAACACAAGGTATAGTTCCCCAGACTCTGTCCTGCACTACATCCACTCTCACTATACCCACTCTCACTATACCACTCTCACTATACCCACTCTCACTATACCCACTCTCACTATACCCACTCTCACTACACCCACCAAGAGGCGAGACAGTCGCTAATGCCATGACCCAACCATCCAGCACACTATACACTCTCTCGGGAATAATTCTCATGAAGTATCCTCTATCTCCACCTGATTGAAGGAGCAATATTGCTTCTATCTTCCTCATTGCTGAGGAAGATGGGAGCAATATCCTCCTCCTCCTCCTCCTCCTCCTCCTCCTCCTCCTCCTCCTCCTCCTCCTCCTCCTGGCCATCCCCAGTCACATCTACACTTGCCTTGAACCACATTCTCATTGGCTGCTTCATCATCCGATTCTGAATTCCGATTGGCTAATGCTTGTATTTAAGTGAAGTCATTTCTTCTGAAAAATGATTGCATATAGCTTTTCCTTAACGTTGATTGGTTCTTCCTTTCTACTTCACTGAATGGTAATTGGCTAATACATTTTCTTAACGCTGATTGGTTCCTTAGATCTCTCTTTCCTGAGAATTATTGGCTGGGACATTTCTTTCCCAGCGACCGGCTGTTCACGGCCCCTGACACTTCATCCTGATTAGCCAATAGGCTCTTGACTCTTCTAGTCAGACATTATTTTATTAAAAAAAAAATAATTTTGCGCTAAGAATAATAATAAAACGAGGCTTTTTTGTATATATTTTTATTGCCTTTTTGTACCACCGACACTGTGATTCTAAGACAGCACTAAGGTGTGTGTTCTCTCCTCCTTCTTCTCCTGTCTACCGTCCAACACAAGCATGTTTGGGATTAAACAGCGAGCCGCCTCTGTTTTGTTTAAGCATCATATAATTAATTAAGCGCCTCTCTGTCTGTAAAAGGTAGCTCAAGTTTGTTTAACTCGGGGATTTAATTAACTCAGACTTAAGCATATTATTCGCAGACTCGCCACACATATATACATAACAAATTACCTTAAATAGTTCCCTGAATACAGACTGCTGTTGCTATTTTTCAATCGATATTTTGACTGTTCTTTTCTCGGGATAATCCATAAGAATCCAGCAAGCGTTTTCGTAGGTATTATTGTTCATCCAGAAACCTTCTTAGATGCTGGTGGCACCATTGGTTAAGACGAAGAATCAACCGACAATTAAATTCTAAGTTGTTCTAAGTTCTAAGGTAGTTCTAAGGGTTGAATGGCAGCATAGCGTCGCGTAGGTCATGACGCCATGCTGGTATTCCTGCAGAATCCGGCAGACGTTTGACATGCCCGAGGAGGGCGAAGGGCGTATATATATATATATATATATGTTTTAGTTGTCAGTTTGTCCGTCGTGTTTACTGGTGGCGCTGGTGTCGCTAACCCGGTTTGTAGCGGCTTATTGCATAGAGCGGCCCGTCCGTCTTCATCCTCTGCCTCCGTCTCTCCCTGCTCTCTCTCACGTCCCTCACTCTCCTCACTCTCACTCTCCCTCACACTGTTCTCACTCTCACTCACACTGTTCTCACTCTCCCTCACACTGTTATCATTCTCCCCTCACACTGTTCTCTCTCTACTCACACTGTTCTCACTCTCCCCTCACACTGTTCTCACTCTCCCCTCACACTGTTCTCTCTCACACAGTTCTTTCATGAGTGAGGGAAACTCACTTTCCCTCACACTGTTCTCACTCTCCTCACTCTGTTTTCACTCTTGCACTGATCTCAACCTCCTTCACACCGCTCTCGCTGTCATTTACTCTCCCTCTCCCCCTCACACTTCTCTCACTTCCCTCATCTTACTCTCATTCTCCACTCATTTGGAACTTGATTAAGAGAATAATTGACAATCGCTAAAGAGTGCCAGGAAAAAAGAAGCACACCAAAGTCAAGAGATAAGCTGAGAGGCAAATTTAAGAGGACTTGAGAGCAAATGCTGAGTAATTAAAGCGGTAAGAGAACATGGGGAATTCTCACAAAAACCGATAAAGAAGTATGAGTGAAAAACTCAATAATAGATTTTCAAGATTTCGTCATGAAAGAATATGTGAATACATGTGAATGTATTGTATTCATGTGAATACAAAGATTGAGGGAGGAAAGATGGCCAGAACCCAAAATGACATATTAGTAGGTAGTAGGCATCCAACAGTCTGGTTGTCGGTCTGGAGTGGCCTCACCAGGGCGCAAAGCCACGGGTAGGTTGATACGGGGGAGAAGCTGTCACCCATGCAGCAGCAGTAGTTACTGTAGAAGAGGTGTGCTGTGTGTGTGTTGGTGTGGTGTGTGTGTTGTGTGTGTGTGTGTGGTGTGTTGTGGTGTGTGTGTGTGTGTGCTGCGGTGTGTGTGGTCTGTGCGTGGTCGTGTGGTGCAACGGACAGAGTGAGAAATATCATATAATCGCTCATTCATGGAACCCCGGGTCGTTGCGTCAGTATCTTCTCCCAAGGCGGTTCAGGTGGCGGGGCCAAGCGCTAACCACCTCGATCCTACAAGGCCTAAAACCGTCCACTAAGCAAAGCCCGCTACACTCGTGTTCACCACACTGGACTGGATTCGCTAAATCAACCCCCCCCCCCCCGGTTTCTAGAGTCCCCGCTCCGTAAATTACGCAAGCTGTTGGGCCGATCCTGGAAGCGTATGATAATCACCTGTTTTGCCTAAACCAATCCTGTCGAACACGAGGCAAACACACACACCTAACCAATCAAGGTCCCATGTCATAGAAACGTCATGTTTACGGTGCTTTAATTATATTTATATCCCCGGAATTTGGACAGTTGGGCGATCTCTATTTAAAATACGATGTATTAGGTATGAAGACAGGGTTTGAGGTAGAATCAAGACTATGACATGATCCCGACTTGAAAATACTCGAGAGAATGAACAGATCCACACACTGATGCGTTGCAAAATGGATAAAATTAGATTGAGAGTGAAAGGACGCTAGAGTAAATACTGGGTTATGGCAAGAGGTTAGAACTCATGAAACACCCGTTACCGGGCATTTGTAAGTAGGGCATGGAGGACTCCGTAGATTGGAATGTGCATGTTCCGTAAGCCACTAGGAAGTAATCGTACTCCGCCGGGACCCCAGAAGCTGAAGCTCACCCCGCCAAGCAAAACGAGGCCACTGCTATTAGTATTCCAATGCACAAACATACACACTATTAAATATAAACAAAAACAAACAGCATAGAGGGATGTATATGATCTATATTATATAGATATATCTATCATAGTATAATATTGATCTATAGATAGTATATATATATAGATATATATTGTAGGTACCACCACTGGTTTGATTAAAGGGAACCACCATCCGTCGAAGAGAAGGAAAATAAATAGTATTCGAGAAGGACTGTTGTGGATTCTCACTGCATACTTCAATCTTTTCCTCTCCTACCACCCTCATTGTTATTTTTTAAATTTTTTTTATTTGATTTTATTGCAATGCTACAGTTTACCAGAGAAACACACACCATTCTATACAATATAAACATCTACCAATCAGTGTTCGAAAACCTCATCCAGCTCTTCAGGGGTGGGGTGCAGTACCCAAGATACAGCACGCATTTCCCCTCTGAACAGCCGAACTCAGGCGCTGGAACATGAAACTGGCCGTCTTGGGTCTCTAGTCTTCCCATATGAGTTCTCGCCCACCCTCCTTGCAGGAACTTAAGTGACTTGTAATACACATATTATATATTATAATCATATATATATATAATATAGATATAGCATATATATATATACTAAAATATTATTATTTAATTATATATATTTATATATATACGTATATATGATCCGTATCACCAGATACCACGTTTCGAAGTGGGTATTTTGTAAACAAACAAGGGACGTTCACCGGAAGGTGTAGTACCCCCGTTGTCTTGGTGTATATCACTCTCAGTATTTAACTTTAGTGAAGGACTGTACATCAGTACTAAAGTACAAGTATGGGTATGTAATTGTGCAGGCAACCTTCCAGCAGTCCAAATCTCTTATAAATATCTCAACCCCATGTAATTCGATTGTGAGTTTGCGTGTAAAATCACCATAGTTGCAAAACGAAAGGTGTATGGACTACGCAAATATCCCGCCCCCCTGTGTAATACCTATCACCATCAACGAGCGTTAATAAACACCTGTCGTGTTCTGTCTGTCAGCCGCGCTCCTTCCGTGTAGACGACGAGAACTGTCCTCCGCTCGCATAAAACTCCCCCGCCTACAGGGTACAGAGTGCCTGAGGGGTGGTGTCGTTTGCTCTATAGAGATCATTCCGTCGTGTCGAAATAGTGTCAGTTCATTTTTTTTGTGTGTGTGTAAACACGAGAGTGAAATTGTTCGGGATAGTGGGGGGTTGGGGGAGGGAGGGGTTGTCCAGGGGTCGATAAAGCACGGGCCGATGGCATAATGAACCCCAATATTTTGACGTAGATATGCAGCGTCGACTGAGTAACTAACCCCCCATCCTTTCCCCCATCCCCCCCCAACCCCCCCACCCTTCGTTCTTCGTATCCAAGTTTATGCTAGATTGCTGCTTACACAGGATTACAGGCGCGGAGCTGCCCTCAAAAACGATAAATGGCCAAAAGAACAAAGAAATGTGAATTCAAATATAAAAAAAAAATGTGTACACTATATATCGAGCGTTGCCTGATATTGTTGTTTATTAACGATCGTTTAGAAAATGGGATGCTGTCAGTGTGAGTGTTTGATTTTCACGTCCTGGAGTTGTTGGCTTCTCGTTATATGTGTAAACAAGGACTTTACCTCAACGCAGAACAGGAAGGAAAACGTCTTTAAGAACTTTAGGAATCTTTCAAGGAACTTTCAAGGAAAAAGGAAACATCCATGTATACTTCTATTCCTCGGTCTCTCTACCAGCCGATCGCCAAGGTTTTCATCGTCACGAGCGCATAATGTAAGTAATTATAGAAACTCATGCAGTGTTTTATACCAAACTATTATCTCAGTAACCAATCTCGCCAAACGCCACTGATCAGAGAGAGGATTTTAGACTTAAATGCAATAGAAGATTAGAAGGGCAGATTCTCTGCCCGCCTTATCTGGTGGGTAGTATATCAGGAGGTTATGCCGACTTTCCAAGGTAACAAAACCAGCTGATCGGGATTGAGCAGTGTTTGCAGACGCACGAAGCTGCATGATTTTCTCCTAGTGATTGCGTGCGCAACTGGTGAAGTCTAATTACGCTTCAAGTGGTCCTACACTGAGTGACCTGAACAAATATACGGACCAAAATTAGAATGAAGGATAATTAATAATGATTTGCCACGAAAAGTCAATTTATAGCCAGAGAAACATGCGAATGTTTTCCATGGTTATGGAAGTTCGTTTACCCGTGACTGGAAAATGTATCGGTATTGAACGGCATCGTCAGACCTTAAATACGGCTTATTCTAAAATCTGGACGAAATCCTGTGGAATTTCTTCATTTTTTTCCGTCGTTAATGACCTTTTAAACATGCCATCGAACCACTTCACGGACCTCGGAGACCTAAAAATTCCAAAGGCTTCATCACCGGGGTCTATGGTTATGCGCCCGTCGCCAATACTAACTTTTTTTACTCTCACAGTTTCCTAAAACTGAGCCCCCAAAAATTTCCTCCGCCCCTACTGCAGTGCGGGTTTATTATTGGACAGTTTCAGATCCAAATGTTTCGCACCATTTTGTATTGTGTATGTGAGGCACCTGTCACTACATCTTTTCTTCTATATATCAGATTCTTGTCACGTACGTCAGGTTAGCAGGTAGTTTGTCTCCTAGGTCATAGCAAATAACTTGTTGTTTCTTGCTCGCTCATCACGTCTATCTCTAGCTCGCTCGTAGTCTCCTCCCTCTCTCTCTCACTCTCTATCGCTCTCTCTACTCTTCCTCAGCTCCTCTCTCCGTCACTCCTTCCTCTCTCTCTCTCTCGTTCTCTCTCATCTCAGCATCTCTACTATCTCTGTCCTCTCTCGGTCTCTTTCTCTTCTTCTCATCTCCTCGTCGCTCCCGCAGCGCATCTACTTCTCTCGTCATCTCAACTTCAGGGACTCTCTAACTATTCTCTCCTCCTGACTCTTTTCTCCACCTACCCTTGCTCTTCTCTGCGCTACTGACTCGTCTCTCTCATCTCAATCTCTCCGTATACGTCTCTCTCTCTCCTCCGCCTTCTCGTCTCTCTCTCTCTCGTTCTCTTCGGCCCTCTCACTCCTCATAACTCTCTTACCACTGGCTCTCTAATCTCTATACTTCAATATATATCCTAATATCTCAGCTATCTCTCTCTCACACTGTTTATTCTCTCGTCTCCTGACTACCTAACAGCGAATGTTGGGCGTTAGTTTCCTGATAGCCCATTAACACACTCTTTTCTCCCAGTCTGTTAGTAGGGGATACATCAAACTAAGATAAGCTAACGGTTCCATGAGTAAATAGTTTAAATTAGAGGGTTGGACACTGAGTATCATAGCATTACTAGTTGTCAAGGTATTTTTATTTTCGCAGTCTTCGTTCCTCTCATATTAACTGTTCTTTCGTCATAATATTGATTCGGTCGTTGGATGGACGGTAAGGGAGCGCACGGTCTTGCGTCATGCAGGTCGGCTTCAATCCCCGACCGTCCCAAAGCCGTTGGGCACCACGTCCTTGATCCCCCGTCACCCAATCCCAAATCCTTATCCTAACCCCTTCCAAGGTGCTTTATAGTCAATAGTTGGCCCTTTCCTGATAATCCATTCCATTTCATTTCTAATTCGTTCTCTCGATTTCTATTTAATATCTCTTTATCACTCGTTTCTTGTGCCTTACCCTCTCCATCGCTCTATCCCGGTACTGACAACCGTCTGGTTGTTTCTTATGCCGGGTCCGGATTAACGAATACGGATTCCTCAGCCCGACTCGCAAAAGCCGGTGGGCCCCTTCTCGTCAAACAACTCCGGTTAACTCTTTGGGGGCTTAAGTGAGCGGTCCTGGGTATCCGGAACACTTCTTAGGCGAAGTCCCCATTATTATCGTGTATAATATAATGGTTTATGCGGGTGGGGGGT
>WNGS01002931.1:0-15821 GCA_020271785.1 Procambarus virginalis | reverse complement strand
GAGGGTGTGGTACCTTAGTGGTGGGTTATGGGAGGGTGGTACCTTAGTGGAGGGTTATGGGAGGGTGTGGTACCTTAGTGGTGGGTTATGGGAGGGTGTGGTACCTTAGTGGTGGGTTATGGTAGGGTGTGGTACCTTAGTGGTGGGTTATGGGAGGGTGTGGTACCATAGTGGTGGGTTATGGTAGGGTGTGGTGCCATAGTGGTGGGTTATGGGAGGGTGTGGTACCATAGTGGAGCATTATGGGAGGGTGTGGTACCTTAGTGGTGGGTTATGGGAGGGTGTGGTACCATAGTGGTGGGTTATGGGAGGGTGTGGTACCTTAGTGGTGGGTTATGGTAGGATGTGGTACCTTAGTGGTGGGTTATGGGAGGGTGTGGTACCATAGTGGTGGGTTATGGTAGGGTGTGGTACCATAGTGGTGGGTTATGGGAGGGTGTGGTACCATAGTGGTGGGTTATGGGAGGGTGTGGTACCTTACTGGTGGGTTATGGGAGAGTGTGGTACCATAGTGGTGGGTTATGGGAGGGTGTGGTACCTTAGTGGTGGGTTATGGTAGGGTGTGGTACCTTAGTGGTGGGTTATGGGAGGGTGTGGTACCATAGTGGTGGGTTATGGTAGGGTGTGGTACCATAGTGGTGGGTTATGGGAGGGTGTGGTACCATAGTGGTGGGTTATGGGAGGGTGTGGTACCATAGTGGAGCATTATGGGAGGTGTGGTACCATTGTGGAGGGTTATGGGAGGGTGTGGTACCTTAATGGTGGGTTATGGGAGGGTGTGGTACCCTAGTGGTGGGTTATGGGAGGGTGTGGTACCTTAGTGGAGGGTTATGGAGGGTGTGGTACCATAGTGGAGGGTTATGGGAGGGTGTGGTACCCTAGTGGAGGGTTATGGGAGGGTGTGGTACCTTAGTGGTGGGTTATGGGAGGGTGTGGTACCATAGTGGAGGGTTATGGGAGGGTGTGGTACCATAGTGGAGGGTTATGGGAGGGTGTGGTACCATAGTGGAGGGTTATGGGAGGGTGTGGTACCCTAGTGGTGGGTTATGGGAGGGTGTGGTACCTTAGTGGTGGGTTATGGGAGGGTGTGGTACCATAGTGGAGGGTTATGGGAGGGTGTGGTACCTAGTGGAGGGTTATGGGAGGGTGTGGTACCTTAGTGGTGGGTTATGGGAGGGTGTGGTACCTTAGTGGAGGGTTATGGGAGGGTGTGGTACCTTAGTGGTAGGTTGTGGGAGGGTGTGGTACCTTAGTGGTAGGTTGTGGGAGGGTGTGGTACTTTAATGGTGGGTTATGGGAGGGTGTGGTACCTTTGTGATGGGTTATGGGAGGGTGTGGGACCCTAGTTGTGGGTTATGGGAGGGTGTGGTACCTTAGTGGAGGGTTATGGGAGGGTGTGGTACCTTAGTGGTGGGTTATGGGAGGGTGTACTCACCTATTTGTACTCATCAGTTTGTGCTTGCGGGGGTTTAGCTCTGGCTCTTTGGTCCCGCCTCTCAACAGTCAAAATGTGTACAGATTCCTGTGCCTGCTGGGCTCTGTCATATGTACATTTGAAACTGTATAGATTGAGCCTCCACTACATCACTGCCTGTTGATGCATTCCTCCTGTTAACTATTCTGACACTGAAAAAGTTCCTTCTAACGTCCCTGTGGCTCATTTGGGTACTCAGTTTCCACCTGTGTCCCCTTGTTCTCTTACCACCCGTGTTAAACAGTATCCTTATCTACCCTGTCAATTCCTCCGAGAATTTTGTAGGTAGTGATCCTGTCTCCCTTTACTTTTCTGTCTTCCAGTGTCGTGTGGTGCATATCATGCAGCCTTTCCTCGTAACTCATGTCTCTTAATTCTGGGTCTAGCCTAGTGGCATACTTCTGAACTTGTTCAAGCTTCGCCTTGCGCTTGACAAGGTACGGGCTCCATGCTAGGGTCGCATACTCCAGGATTGGCCTTACATATGTGGTATACAAGGTTCTGAATGATTCCTTACACAGGTTCCTGAAGGCAGTTCTGATGTTAGCCAGCCTCGCATACGCCGCAGATGTTATTTTCTTGATGTGGGCTTCAGGAGACAGGTTTGGTGTGATATCAACTCCTAGATCTTTCTCTCTGTCCGTTTCATTAAGTACTTCATCTCCCATTCTGTATCTTGTGTCTGGCCTCCTGTTTCCACTGCCTAGTTTCATTACCTTACATTTACTCTGGTTGAACTTTAGTAGCCATGTGTTACCCTGTGGTGTGACTGTTATTGGTAATAACTGTGGCTGTTATTAGTGTGCCTTTTTACATGTCTAGAAAGTACCTATAGACTGCTGCTATTGTTAGAGTATTATTAACTATACAGCAAGACTGCTAGTAAATTGCCCAAATTTACAATTGCACTACAGATGAGATATTACTGTAAAGCCCATATGTTACATTACATCAAGGATAGGCTATTACTACTAGTAGTAAAGTGGGCGAGAACTTTACACAGGAGAGGGGCACACACTGCTACACTGGCAGTGGCAAGTTTCCAGGTAAAGGGCTACACTGTCAGTGGTAGGTTTACAGAAGGGGGACCCCACGCTGCTACACTGTCATGTAGTGTTTTGTTTAAGGTTAGGAATAATATTACACAAAAATAACCGTTCTTATTATCTATAATCACTACCATATACAATACACTACCATAGGTCACTCAGAACATCACCATCCCTCACGCTAGCTACCTCCAAAGATGACGGACACTATTTACACTACTCGGACGAGGTCTTCAACACGACACTAGCCTTCACGCTAGTTGCAGTTAGGGTGACGTCTTCAGTCCCCCCCCCCCTCCATTGTGCACCTGCCAGTACGCTCAACCAGTGAAATCTTCAGCTCTCAACTAACCCACCTGGCTAGCACCTCCCAAGAGTGAAGTCCAGAGCACTCAACTTGCCCAACTGGCTAGCATCTTCCAAGAGTGAAGTCCACAACGCTCAACTAATCCCATTGGCTAGCACCTTCCAAACTCATTTATTAAGAGGCAGACTTGATTATGTAATTGGTAGAAACCTTGTGCAAGATAGGATGGAATGTTCGTTGGTAAATCACTTGGTTAGTGATCACAATGCAGTTTCTGCTTCCTATGAGGTACAGTGTGATGTACCTAATAGACATCAGAGACGGAAAATGAATATTCCATATGGCTTGCGTGACCACTTTTTTAATTGTATTTCAAAATGGTATCAAGATTACACAATAACGAATGTAGAAGCCTTCTTCAGAGATCTCGTTGATACAATTACTACCTACTACGACACATGGGTGTGTTGGGGAACAGGCCGTAAGCCTAGCAGAAGTGGGCAACACCTGCCACCACCCAAGTGGGTCCTTGACCCCGTATTTGTTAAAGAACATGAACGAGTAAAGCAACTTGGAGATACATATAAACGAACCAAAGCACAAGGTGACTTGCATGCATTTCTAGTTGCAAATAGAGAGGTGAGAGACATGAGCATCGTTATACGTAATAAACATTGGGAAGAGTTCCTACAATGTATAAATGAGCAAACAACACTTGTTGAAGTTTGGGAAAAGATACGAAAAATCTCTAGAAGCAGCCCAACCAAACCACTGCACCACAGCCCACTAGAACAAGCAAACATTCTCCTTGATCAATGGGCACTAACATCAAGCTACGACTCACTCCCAATTAACATACAGCACAAACTTAATAACACATGCCCCAACAGACAACGAACCATCAATCTTGCTTGTACAGCTATCGACGTGTCGGACCTTAATGATGCAACTGAATGGGAGTGCACTAAAGCCATGCACTAAAGATGGGAAAATCAACTGCCCCTTGTGAGGACGGTATTACTTACAGTCTACTGAGATTAGTCTCACACGTACCAGGTAATCCACTTTTAGTGTTGTACAGAATGAGTTTAAGCGAAGGAGTATTACCTGATGCTTGGACAAAGGGTGTCATTGTTCCCATCCCCAAACCACACTCAGATAATTATAGACCCATATCTCTAACATCGTGTGTTTGCAAAGTGGTTGAACGTATTGTTCTTAACCGACTCATGTATCGTATACAGGGGCACCTGGGGGAGTTGACTGCTAGCAGCCGTGGAGTGAGGACGTTTACCGACCCTCCGTGGATGTTGGGGTTGTTTGCCGTTTTGGTCGCCAGGTGGTGTGGGCGTCTCTGCCCTCCCAGTTTTGTTGCCTGCCTGACTGCATGTTGACGTGGCAGTTCTGACATGGGTGGCCATCTTCCTCCTGTTATGCATATGAACTCCATGGGCCTGGAGTTCACTTGTAAGGCTGATTATACGACCATCGAGATGGTGATGTGTGACATGCTTCGAATCCCAGTGGAAGCTATCTACGGTGTGGAGCTAGTTACGGCCCACCGGGTTGTTATTAAGTTCGTGAAGGAGGAGTACCAGGACTTCCTCCGTCGGTACGGGGGCGTACATTGCCGTTGCTAGATGATGCCGGCTCTGTGGCGATTTTGGACCGCAGTGGTGCCCTGACTTATGTCAGTGTCCATGGTGTGCCCCTGGAGTTCCCTGAAGACCTCCTCCGGCGTTACTTTGGGAGGTTTGGTACTGTTGTCAGTGTGCGGGTGAACACGCTTTTCTCGGGGCGGTATGCTGGGAGGCGAACGAACATTTGCACATTGGGAATGCGCCTGTGGTCAGATATACCTTCTTCTGTCCGGCTGAGGGGATACTACGTCCGGTGTATTATGCCCGGCAGCCTCGTACCTGTTTCTGGTGTGGCCTGTTGGGGCATCAGGCTGCCGGGTGCTCTGAGGCCCCGGCTGCTCCTGTCAACTTGTTCCGAGAAGAGGATTTTCCACCGCTCCAACTGGAGGCGGTCTCCGGTGATGATGAGGAGGTGCGCATCCTGTTCACTGCTGCAGCTCCCCCGGCGACGCCTGACATTCCTCCGGTTGTTGCCAACCCTCCTCCGGGTATTGCGGTACCGTCGGTTGGTCTGCCTGATCCTGTCAGTGTCCAAGCTGCTCCCGTGGGCCTTCCTGGTGCTCCCTGTGTGGGGTCGCTGTCTTCTTCCTCGTCTTCGGATGCTGTGCCTGGCCCTGTGTCTGTGACTCGGGTCCCGGATGTGCTGGGTGCTAGGGTGGCTGTGGAGCCTCCTGCTGTGTGTGGCCCGGTTCCCCCCGTGGTAGAGGCTGCTGACGTTCTGTGTCGAGCGTCGGTTCATCCGGCTCGTGGTACCCGTGTTTCTGGGTCTGCTTCCAGCTCTGACGATATCTGGCCGGTGCCCAAACGTTCTCGGCGTTCGTCTTCTGACTGGACCGATGTTGGTGACTTCAGTGACTGTGGGTCTTCGGGTGTTGACGGTGTGGATACAGATACGTTGATGTCTCCGCAGTTCATGGTGGCGGAGGTTCGTGTGCCTGCTGGTGCTGGTACCTGTGTCTCGGACGTGCCTTCGGTTCTTTCTCTGCCAGGGGACTCTCCACAGTGGGGGGTGGTGGCTTCCGCTGCCATGGATATGGACTCTGGTGCTGGGCATGGCCTGGTGGTGACATTACGGAAGGATGCGCGCCGTCCGGGTTCCCTGCTGTCGTTTGGTGGTGTGCCCAGGGCCGCGGGTGCCCCTGTCGTGAGGGTGCACGTTGGGGCCCTGGGGGACGTGTTTCCGGCGTCTGTGATGCCGCCAGGTCACTGGTCGGAGATTACCGAGTTACTGCTGTCTGACGGACCGGAGTCCTTTCATGGTGGGCAAGTTCCCTTCATGTGGGGGCGGGTGGCGACTTCTCGCCTCATGTGTACTACCAACTGGGTCCCCTGTTTGCGGGTGTTTGTTGCCCCGGTTCAGGATGTTACGGCGTCTCCGGTGGATGGACGTGACCCTTGGCAATGGGTGCTCTGGGAGGCGTTCAATGTACGGTTCCCACGGGCCCGGTTCCCGGGAAAGTATGTGCACTGATTTCCTGTGTATTTGCTCTATGAAATGCTGTGTGCCCCCTCTGGCTGTTTGTTTGCCCTGTTATATTGTGTGCTTATGCCTCTCCCTTTGTGCGTTTCTTTGCCGTGTGGCATCTTAGTTTCTAGTGCTTGGCGTCACTCGTTTCGCGTTTTGGCTTGGCGTTTCGCCTTTCCTGGCTTCGCAATTCACCCTTCACGGGTACGCCGGGGCGCATCCGATCCCACAATCGTCGTCGCCCCTAACTCAACAACAACAACAACAGGACCACCTGTCACCCCAACTGTTTGGATTTATGCCTGGGCTCAGTACACAACACTGTTTTGCTGAGTACTTCGCACATATTGAAGCTTCCCCTCAAACAGTCTTCATCGACCTAGCAGCAGCTTTTGATACAGCAAACAGAGAATCATACTGGAACAGCTTGCCGAGCTGGGAATACAAGGAAAATTACCGAAATGGATAAAGGGCTATTTGTCTAATCAAACAGCATATGTTTTGTTTAATGGTATTAAAGGCACAAAGAGCAAACACTTTGAACTAGGAACTCCACGAGGAGGGGTCCTCAGCCCCTTGTTGTTCAACGTTATGATGCATAAACTTATTAAAGATCTTCCAACTAATAATGAAGACACTGTCATTTGTTATGCTGATGATATATGTTTACAGGCTGCCTCCGAGCCTAGAATGCAAGTTCTGCTCGATGCTTTTGCTACTAGAGCTGAGGAATGTGGCCTCCTTATCTCTGCACAGAAAACTCGTGCTTTTGTTCCATGTGGTATTCCACCAGCCAATTATCATATACATGGGCGAGCACTTGAGAACTGCGAGTCTTACAGATACCTTGGTGTCCCCATTAACGACCCTGGGTACCTTTCTTCTCTCAAGAGGAGACTCTGGGAAAGATTAAAGCCCTTGCGGGTCCTTGTTGGTGTCAATTATGGAATTAACGTGAGACTTGCTAGAATGTTTTATGTATCATTTATACGCTCTGTGATTGACTACAATGCTCTACATCTCACACTGTATACAGACAAAGAGCTGAAATCTCTTGAAACCTTGCAAAATGAACCAATGCGTCTCATCCTTGGGGCTCCAAATTCCACGAGAATAGTTAATATGAGAGCTGAGTTAAAATTACCTACCATAAGTGAGAGAATTTTGCCTATTAGCACAGTTTTCGGCGTGAAGGCATTGAGTAGATCTAGACAACACATGAAGTTTCAAGCTAAACTTTCTAATATGCTGCACTCACCTTTCTAATATGCTGCGCTTCTTCTATAGAAGAAGAACGAAATCTGATTATGTATTTTGGTTCTACAAGGTAGCCAACTCCATCAAAATATTAAATTTGTACCCAACTCAATTAACAATTAATGATTAATCAACCAATTACTCCATGGGATAACTGGGATCTATCAGTTGATTTTGCAAATGAGCCCAAGAAAGATAGTATGCACTCTACATTATTAAAACAGTTAACACTGAAAAGCACCACTGAAAGTACTCAGAGTATGGGTAACGATGTGTATCAGTGCTATACCGACGGCTCTGTAGAAGAAGTTGGACGAAGTACCGGATGTGCATGTAATGTATTTGAACAATTTTCTCTCGTACATACAGCAATGAAGCGCGTCAATGACTGGGCAAGTACAACTCAAACCGAACTTGCGGGCATATACCTTGCCACTGAATTTTTAAAAGACAAAAGCAGTGGACTTATACTGTGACTCGCAGAGTGCACTCCTGGCATTGAACGCACATAGTAGTGACACCCAGAAAATAGTCAGTGATATTCGATTGAATGTTTTAGCTGCTAAAGAAAACAGATTTGAAATTAAATTCCTATGGATACCATCACATGTTGGCTTCTCAAGGCATGACACTGTTGATATGCTTGCAAAGACAACCTGTAGAAAACCAGCGGTAGAAATTGATATGGGTGTTTCATTAGCAGTGACAAAGAGAATACTTAAACAAATATCTAATGAAGATCTCACCGACCTAACAAATTCACAAAGACCTGAAAGTTGTAGCATTAAATATTATGATAGATATCGTGAGGAGACATTCACATATGGGACTAATAAAACAAGAACCCGGCAATGTGATGTTATAGTGGCCAGAATAAGCCTGGGATATAGACGTATCTGGCAGCTTTCTCAAAACCCAAATGTTGAGTACACAATGTGTCAACTTTGTGAAAGAGAAAACATGCACTCTTGAACATTTATTGTAGAATGTCCCATATTGACTGACTTTCGCCCTCCCTGGGCTAAGGTATGCTGAACTGTGTAGTTACTATATGAGTACTGGAACACTTGATGATATATTGGACTTGTACTCAAGATTGACCATGTAATGTATCAATTATATATTGTATGTATGTGATGTAACTATATAACCTGCGCTTGTAAAAGCACCTTAATCACCTTCAGTGATTAAGTGCTTAATTGCACACTAGTTTCTCTATCAGCTATCTCACCCTGTCAGAGTACAGAGTAACAGAGACAAATGTATGTGTGTAATATATGTATGTATATATATATATATATATATATATATATATATATATATATATATATATATATATATATATATATATATATATATATATATATATGTATAAGGGGCATAACTGGCAAACCCCTTACAGTGTTCAAGAGAGAACTGAATAAGCACCTCCAAAGGATACCTGATCAACCAGGCTGTGACTCATACGTCAGGCTGTGAGCAGCCGCGTCCAACAGCCTGGTTGATCAGTCCAGCAACCAGGAGGCCTGGTCGATGACCGGGCCGCGGGGACGCTAAGCCCCGGAAGCACCTCAAGGTAACCTCAAGGTATGTATATATGTATATGTACGTATATGTGTGTGTATGTGTATAAAGTATATATGGAAGCTGATCAGAATTACATTACACATTTTTAAATGCACATTAATGACACTATGTAAAAGACACATCGAACACTTTATGCAAGGCATACGTAAATCTGTGTATCTATGTATTTACGTATGTAGGTTAGCTTAGCATTTTAAAAGCACCGAATCACCTTCTATGGTTGATTGTTCAATAAACCCCCGAACTATATGTTTAACACATCTCTAACCCTGTCCATGGAGGACACGCGAAAATGTATATATGCTGGTTAGCATTGTAAATGTGTGGCCACGTCTGTGGTAAAAATAGTAATAATAATAATAATAATAAAGAGTGAAGTCCACAACGCTCAACTAACCCCACTGGCTAGCACGTCTCAAGGCCGACCACAGTACTCCTTCACACTCCCTGCTTCACTGATATCCGTCGTCTGTCCCTGGTAGTTCGTCATCTCCCAGCACAGCAGACTAGAAGATGGGAAACTAATATTAATGGGAGGGTCAACTGTTTTAGTTCGGAACTTGGATCATAGCTCACGTCGAGGTACGTTTACGTTTACAGGTGGAGGCCCACACTGCTACACTGCTGGTTCAACCTTGAAGCCGAGCGGACGTCTGGACACCTCCTCCGCCTGGGGGCGCCTGTTCACGTCTTGTTTTCGCGTTTTGGCTTTGCTACTGCCGTTTGGCATCCCTTTTCAACGGTCCGATTGTACGACGCCTGGCGCACATATCGCCTTGGGTTACCGGATTGTTGATAGAGTTTTTTTTCGCGTTCTGGCTGGTTCTCCCGGCGGGGTGACGGTGTTCGGGGTCCGGCTTGGCCGAGAGGTGCCGGGGGTTGGCGGGTCTTGGTGGACTCCTTGTGTGCCCTCAGTCGTGGTGGGCGGCCGGCTTCTGCTCTGCCGGGGGACACTGGATGACTTTTGCGTTTTGGTTGTAGGCCGAGTTTTGGTTTTGCTACCTGGAGTTCTGTGTGGGGCCGGGCTGGTGCTTGTCACTCTGAGGGACTCCTGGGTCTCCCCAATCATCTGCTCGTCTGTGCGTTTATTTGCCGTATGTCATATTAGCTTCTAGTGATTGGCGTCACTCGTTTCACGATTTGGCTTGGCGTTTCACCTTTCCTGGCTTCACGATTCACCCTTAACGGGTACCCCGGGGCGCATCCGATCCCAGGATCGTCGTCGCCCCTTAATCAACAACAACAACAACACTGCTACACTGTCAGTGCTACGTTTTCAGAGGGTGGTCCACGCTGTTTTATCTTCAGTGATAGCTACCTGAATACCGGGAGAGTTTCTGAACTGTATATAGGGAGAAATTCCTGGTACATATATCCAAAAATAGAGTATGGAGGTCCACGGTTAGTGAGGCCCCACCACCACCATGTCTACCAAGTGAGAAGGAACAACGTGCACTCTATATCTGAGCAAGCAACTAGAATCATTTACAACAACGCTGAGACATCCAAATCATCATCATCAAGCTGCCAAAATTCATCATTAAAATACAAAGCCTGGTCTCAGCAAGAGACATCATCTGACTACTGTCAAATGGGCTCGGTTCTCAATTCAGGATAAGTTATTAAATGTTTTAGTGCGTAGATTAGCCAATTGAACGCTGAGACATTAATATGTATCCATATGTAAATTGAGAGTCATTAGGCAGCGAGGCAATGCTTCTTCATCAGTAAGTTCTGACTTTACTGATGCAGTGACTGATCTATCTAACACAGTGCACAGTTACAAACCCATTAAGATTTCAACTTAGATTCAACAGAGCAGAAGTTGTTAAACGCATATGGCAAAATC
The DNA here is from genome assembly GCA_020271785.1 of Procambarus virginalis. Taxonomy (NCBI): domain Eukaryota; kingdom Metazoa; phylum Arthropoda; class Malacostraca; order Decapoda; family Cambaridae; genus Procambarus; species Procambarus virginalis. The sequence continues at coordinate 5,193 of WNGS01002931.1, read as the reverse complement.
TTACTGAAGCGACCATACGAGTCATAAATACTCATACTCCGCCCAAGTAAAACAGAAACAAGCAACACTTAGTGGGCCAGCCAGAGGCTTAGGGCCCTCGCAGGAATATCCCTACAAAAAAAAGTGACTGATCTTCTTATATTGCTGAATCCATCATATAAATTTGAATATAGTCATCAAGTGTATATAATATCTTTATGCATATTTACATATTCCTTATCCTTGTATAATTATATCATGTAATGTGCAACAGCACAGATATGCCTAGGACTAGGCTAGAGTATATATCGTTGCCTGATCATGAACCTTGCCAGTGTTTGAAGTCATAGACCTGTTTTATCATCCTTATATAAAATTACAAGTTAAATGTGTGGGTGTACCCGCAGGTAATTTGGGGTTCAGCAATTGGTGTCCAAGGTCAGCTTCAAGGACCCTGCCTGCTACAGCCCATTACCAGTATCTAGGTCACAGAGGAGTGGACTTACAACCCTCTATAGGAACCTTGCTGCAGCTACGAGAGCCTACTTGCGGTGCACTTTATTAATCAGTTACAGTAATTATTAAGTTATCATATTTTAGTCCTATATCATCATCCTATTTTATCAATCCTGGTATTTCCCCCACAGGGGGCCCACACTGTTACACTGTCAGTGGTAAGTTTACAGAGGGGGGCCCACACTGTTACACTGTCAGTGGTAAGTTTACAGAGGGGGTAACACTGCTACACTGTCAATTGTTGTTATAAAGCCCCCCAGTCTCGGTACTGTTCATGTTACTGAACAGTGTTAAACAAGTAAATTATGTGTCCTCACAATTCAAAAGTTGTGAAGGGATAAGATGAAACACAGTTTTAATAGTAACATCACTGACTTTACGGGGGGAGGGGGGAAGAAAACCACTTCACATATTATTATGATCAATGAATGATGGATCCAAAAATCTTATTATAATTGCAATATCACTAATGACATACTGTTAGACGAATGGGACAATACTTGGGTAATTATCTCACCAGATCAATTAGGCAGTTACTAAAGCCATAAACCAGACAATACTGCAGACTTGTCTCTAAGCCTCCGAACACACCTAAGACCAACTCAAGTGACGCTTCCACTCAGTGACCACAACATGACACAAAAACTCCTCTCTGACACTCGTATTTACTGATCTAATCACTCCAAAACAAGTCTGAATCTCAAGATGTACTAAGATACGTTAAACAGTAAATAATACAAGAACAAGAATTATCAATAAACATAAATAAATGCAAAGTACAACAGGACACTAAACTGGGAACAATGCGCGCACCGCTGAAGCTCACGCGATTCTCTTATATGATAATGTCGACCAAGCGACGCCACTGGTCATTCCAAAATTATACATAAGTGTATAATTTTTATATATATATATATATATATATATATATATATATATATATATATATATATATATATATATATATATATATATATATATATATATAAAGTGGGTATAGAACTGCAGAAGGCCTATTGGCCCATATTTCTTGATGTTCTAATGTTGGAGCGGAGTCTTGAAGTGGGTAGAATATAGTTGTGCGTCAATTGGCTGTTGATTGCTGGTGTTGACTTCCTGATGTGTAGTGCCTCGCAGATGTCAAGCCGCCTGCTGTCGCTGTATCTATCAATGATTTCTGTGTTGTTTGCTAAGATTTCTCTGGTGATGGTTTGGTTGTGGGAGAGAATATATGTTCCTTAATGGAGCCTTGTTGCTTATGCATCGTTAAACGCCTGGAAAGAGATGTTGTCTTGCCTATATACTGAGTTTTTTGAGGCTTACAGTCCCCAAGAGGGCATTTGAAGGCATAGACGACGTTTGTCTCTTTAGAGCGTTCTGCTCCGTGTCTGGAGAGTTTCTCATGAGTAGGCTGGCCGTTTTCTTGGTTTTATAGTAAATCGTTAGTTGTATCTTCTGATTTTTGTCTGTAGGGATAACATTTCTATTACAATATCTTTCAGGACCCTTTCCTCCGTTTTATGAGCTGTGGAGAAGAAGTTCCTGTAAAATAGTCTAATAGGGGGTATAGGTGTTGTATTAATTGTCTCTTCAGAGGTTGCATGGCGTTTCACTTTCCTTCTTATGAACTGCAATTTTATATATTATATATATATATATATATATATATATATATATATATATATTATTGTCGGGGTTTTCACGGTTCTCGTTAGAGAAGGGTTAAAGCAAAGGAGACTGGGTCCGACAATAACCCTTACTCACCGTCGTTCGGCGGGTCTACCCTCGATCCTCTAGGCTCCACTGCTCGCCTCAGAGTACCCCAGTCGTCTCACAACCGGCCTTTAAATTGCAAGATGAGTGGGGGCACAGATCGTTCCCTCAATCTGTGGCCCGCCCCGACACCGAACTCTTACACAGCCTTTAAGGTCGCCAACTGGTTTTCAGGTGTCCAGTAACACTGCAGTGGTCAGGTGTAATTGTGGCGAGAGCAAATTCCAGCATATAGTATCAGGCAGGTCACTCTGCTTTACTTCATTACACGGTCACAAGATAAATGGAGGGGATGATATCAAACACCAAAGAGTTTTGGTATTTTACTTAAAAGACAACGAGGAATATATATGCATCAATGTATCAGGAATAATATATGACAATGCTCAATTCATAGTGGAATAATCTGGAGCGCACGATATGGTAACATCGGCCGCGCCATGCGTCACCTGTCAGATGTCAGCTGACGGGACCCTCGCGATCGTGGGAACAGACTAGTACTTGTTTTCTAATTCTGTCACGATCCCCGTTTATTTAACTTTTTCCAAAACACTATTCAACATTCACATGGCTTACTTATGATTTCACTGGCCTCACGATCAACATCTTATTCACAATACTCTCACAGTGACTTTCACCGTACCAAAAGATTACTCTATTCTTAATAATATTACTGTGAATGCACTCGCTTGATCACTGATGAACTTTTCTTTATATCTATACTTTCTCTCACAGAGATATCACTGGCAACACTTCACGTATATGATATTATTCAGTACACAGTCATGTCATATATAAATCAGTAATCAAATTCAGGCATATATATATATAAATCATGAAGATCAATACACAGGCATTTATATCAATAGATCATAGAGATCAACACACAGGCATTTATATCGATAGATATAGAGATCAACACACGGCACTTATATCAATAGATTATAGAGATCAATCCACAGGCATTTATATCAATAGATTATAGAGATCAATCCACAGGCATTTATATCAATGATATAGAGATCAACACACCAATATCTGGTTTACTACAATATATATAATAATAATACTCACTGGAAATTAATAATAGTCACAGCAAATTCTTTGATGAATCTGGTGCTTGCACACACCCACACATATATATATGTAAACTGATACTGTGAGCGCTCTGGGTAGGCTCACCACACACTGTGCTCTCTCTGTGACTTAGACTCAAGTGAGACTTGCTCACGACATATAAAATATCCTGACAAGAAAATATATAGCTAACTAAAGGGGAAATGGGAGGGTAACTGTAACACCTACTTCACCTATCCTAGGATGACAGTTGGGTTGTAGCTCCTGGTCCAGGCTCTCGCCTCGTTCACCTCCAGAAACACAAGCCCACGCCTTAGGATGTCGCGTCTCGCCGCTTCTGTACACAGCAGGTCCGTGCTTCCCTACAGTACGTCGCCGGGTTGAAGTCGGTCTCCTGGCCGTCAACTTTCCTCCCAACTACGGCAGCCAGCCTACGTCTCGGCGGTCGTCGCACGTTTCCCAATTAGTCCTTGTCACTGTACTCCCAGAGGAACTGCCTCTCACCACTACGAAGTCACTGTGAAGTTATCAGCCGTCCAGACGAACTGCTTAAGCTCCACACGCACAGCACCCGACTTCAGAGCACTGAAGCTCACTTCACTGTCAATTCCCTCGTCGTCTAGATATATCGCTAGGTATTGGGAAGACTTCTCGACGTGCTTGCATCCAACTGTTGACTCGTAGGGTTCCACGAAGGTGGGGTTACTGTCAAACTTGACAGGATCGTCGATCACACGTTCAACCTGGTTGACAAGGCTGTCAACCCGGTTCACTCACGGTGGGTTGGCCCGGCACTAAGCTGTCTCTTATACTGGTGAACTGCCACGGACGACACACGTCGATGCCCGGCCCACTTCTTGCAACGCACCTGTCCCTGAGCACTTGTTGCTCAATATTCTGTCAATTCCTTATCTGAGCCACATCTGGGTTGCAGGAAGACCTCACAGAGTGCGCGCCAACAACTGGAGACGCTTATATCCACCGGAGTTCGGTAAATCCGTCACTCTGACAGGACGACCGATCGCGCGTCCTACCTCTCGGACGTGTCGTGAAAGACTGATATCGCCACGGCGCCAACACGGCCGGACCCCCATGCCTATGTGACGTCACTTTTCCCAAAGTTGGTTTTCATTGGCTCCCAGTGCCACGTCGCTGACGGTGACCAATCTGGCGCCACTGACGTCACACAGTTTTGGCGGGAGGAGAACAGACTCGCCAGCGCCATATTGGCTCCCTAAAGGGCCTATCCCACAGGCCAAAATACTAATTTTCGCAAATTTCTCGGCTCATCGAGAATGCTGTTCTCTCCCACATATGTTCAATTGATGCCTGCAATGTAGAGAACGCTCGGGAATAGTGGACATGACTCTTACAGCAGGCGTGGGAGAATTAGAAGGGGGGGAACACCGTCACATACCTCCCTTAAATAAGAGTCATGTCTGGTTAGTGCATGCGGTACAACGCATCTGCGACTACGTTGTCCTTTCCACTAAAAATCTTGGCTTCCACCCAGTATCGCAGCCGCCAATGTGTGACACTCCTCATGTGTCTGCAGACCATCTTCAAGGTCATCCTGGGCGTCCACTGCTTACCTATTGCGGACCGAGGGCTCCGCACCTCACGTCCGTTCACCAGCTGGAACTGTGAGAAGTTAACGGTTCTGCCACTGCTTTGCAAAGGCCAACAAAACAGGGCCCGCTGTCTCTTCCCACTCGTTTTCCTGCTCTACGCAGAACATCTCAGAGTTGTCTCTGAGGTGGAGTGGAATCTTCCGACCGCCCCTTCGACTGCGATCGGTAGGGCGACGACCGATCTGCATCACTCCCCGATTTATCATTGTTCGTCTGA
>WNGS01002930.1:27719-38548 GCA_020271785.1 Procambarus virginalis | reverse complement strand
TATCCTCTAGGGCTAGGCTTTAGGCCTTGCATGTACTGCCTCTATCCTCTAGGGCTAGGCTTTAGGCCTTGTATGTACTGCCTCTATCCTCTAGGGCTAGGCTTTAGGCCTTGTATGTACTGCCTCTATCCTCTAGGGCTAGGCTTTAGGCCTTGTATGTACTGCCTCTATCCTCTAGGGCTAGGCTTTAGGCCTTGCATGTACTGCCTCTATCCTCTAGGGCTAGGCTTTAGGCCTTGTATGTACTGCCTCTATCCTCTAGGGCTAGGCTTTAGGCCTTGCATGTACTGCCTCTATCCTCTAGGGCTAGGCTTTAGGCCTTGTATGTACTGCCTCTATCCTCTAGGGCTAGGCTTTAGGCCTTGTATGTACTGCCTCTATCCTCTAGGGCTAGGCTTTAGGCCTTGCATGTACTGCCTCTATCCTCTAGGGCTAGGCTTTAGGCCTTGTATGTACTGCCTCTATCCTCTAGGGCTAGGCTTTAGGCCTTGTATGTACTGCCTCTATCCTCTAGGGCTAGGCTTTAGGCCTTGTATGTACTGCCTCTATCCTCTAGGGCTAGGCTTTAGGCCTTGTATGTACTGCCTCTATCCTCTAGGGCTAGGCTTTAGGCCTTGTATGTACTGCCTCTATCCTCTAGGGCTAGGCTTTAGGCCTTGCATGTACTGCCTCTATCCTCTAGGGCTAGGCTTTAGGCCTTGTATGTACTGCCTCTATCCTCTAGGGCTAGGCTTTAGGCCTTGTATGTACTGCCTCTATCCTCTAGGGCTAGGCTTTAGGCCTTGCATGTACTGCCTCTATCCTCTAGGGCTAGGCTTTAGGCCTTGTATGTACTGCCTCTATCCTCTAGGGCTAGGCTTTAGGCCTTGTATGTACTGCCTCTATCCTCTAGGGCTAGGCTTTAGGCCTTGTATGTACTGCCTCTATCCTCTAGGGCTAGGCTTTAGGCCTTGCATGTACTGCCTCTATCCTCTAGGGCTAGGCTTTAGGCCTTGCATGTACTGCCTCTATCCTCTAGGGCTAGGCTTTAGGCCTTGTATGTACTGCCTCTATTCTCTAGGGCTAGGCTTTAGGCCTTGTATGTACTGCCTCTATCCTCTAGGGCTAGGCTTTAGGCCTTGTATGTACTGCCTCTATCCTCTAGGGCTAGGCTTTAGGCCTTGTATGTACTGCCTCTATCCTCTAGGGCTAGGCTTTAGGCCTTGTATGTACTGCCTCTATCCTCTAGGGCTAGGCTTTAGGCCTTGTATGTACTGCCTCTATCCTCTAGGGCTAGGCTTTAGGCCTTGTATGTACTGCCTCTATCCTCTAGGGCTAGGCTTTAGGCCTTGTATGTACTGCCTCTATCCTCTAGGGCTAGGCTAGGCTTTAGGCCTTGCATGTACTGCCTCTATCCTCTAGGGCTAGGCTTTAGGCCTTGTATGTACTGCCTCTATCCTCTAGGGCTAGGCTTTAGGCCTTGTATGTACTGCCTCTATCCTCTAGGGCTAGGCTTTAGGCCTTGTATGTACTGCCTCTATCCTCTAGGGCTAGGCTTTAGGCCTTGCATGTACTGCCTCTATCCTCTAGGGCTAGGCTTTAGGCCTTGTATGTACTGCCTCTATCCTCTAGGGCTAGGCTTTAGGCCTTGCATGTACTGCCTCTATCCTCTAGGGCTAGGCTTTAGGCCTTGTATGTACTGCCTCTATCCTCTAGGGCTAGGCTTTAGGCCTTGTATGTACTGCCTCTATCCTCTAGGGCTAGGCTTTAGGCCTTGCATGTACTGCCTCTATCCTCTAGGGCTAGGCTTTAGGCCTTGTATGTACTGCCTCTATCCTCTAGGGCTAGGCTTTAGGCCTTGTATGTACTGCCTCTATCCTCTAGGGCTAGGCTTTAGGCCTTGTATGTACTGCCTCTATCCTCTAGGGCTAGGCTTTAGGCCTTGTATGTACTGCCTCTATCCTCTAGGGCTAGGCTTTAGGCCTTGTATGTACTGCCTCTATCCTCTAGGGCTAGGCTTTAGGCCTTGCATGTACTGCCTCTATCGTCTAGGGCTAGGCTTTAGGCCTTGTATGTACTGCCTCTATCCTCTAGGGCTAGGCTTTAGGCCTTGTATGTACTGCCTCTATCCTCTAGGGCTAGGCTTTAGGCCTTGTATGTACTGCCTCTATCCTCTAGGGCTAGGCTTTAGGCCTTGCATGTACTGCCTCTATCCTCTAGGGCTAGGCTTTAGGCCTTGTATGTACTGTCTCTATCCTCTAGGGCTAGGCTTTAGGCCTTGTATGTACTGCCTCTATCCTCTAGGGCTAGGCTTTAGGCCTTGCATGTACTGCCTCTATCCTCTAGGGCTAGGCTTTAGGCCTTGTATGTACTGCCTCTATCCTCTAGGGCTAGGCTTTAGGCCTTGTATGTACTGCCTCTATCCTCTAGGGCTAGGCTTTAGGCCTTGTATGTACTGCCTCTATCCTCTAGGGCTAGGCTTTAGGCCTTGTATGTACTGCCTCTATCCTCTAGGGCTAGGCTTTAGGCCTTGTATGTACTGCCTCTATCCTCTAGGGCTAGGCTTTAGGCCTTGTATGTACTGCCTCTATCCTCTAGGGCTAGGCTTTAGGCCTTGTATGTACTGCCTCTATCCTCTAGGGCTAGGCTTTAGGCCTTGTATGTACTGCCTCTATCCTCTAGGGCTAGGCTTTAGGCCTTGTATGTACTGCCTCTATCCTCTAGGGCTAGGCTTTAGGCCTTGTATGTACTGCCTCTATCCTCTAGGGCTAGGCTTTAGGCCTTGCATGTACTGCCTCTATCCTCTAGGGCTAGGCTTTAGGCCTTGTATGTACTGCCTCTATCCTCTAGGGCTAGGCTTTAGGCCTTGTATGTACTGCCTCTATCCTCTAGGGCTAGGCTTTAGGCCTTGTATGTACTGCCTCTATCCTCTAGGGCTAGGCTTTAGGCCTTGTATGTACTGCCTCTATCCTCTAGGGCTAGGCTTTAGGCCTTGCATGTACTGCCTCTATCCTCTAGGGCTAGGCTTTAGGCCTTGTATGTACTGCCTCTATCCTCTAGGGCTAGGCTTTAGGCCTTGTATGTACTGCCTCTATCCTCTAGGGCTAGGCTTTAGGCCTTGTATGTACTGCCTCTATCCTCTAGGGCTAGGCTTTAGGCCTTGTATGTACTGCCTCTATCCTCTAGGGCTAGGCTTTAGGCCTTGTATGTACTGCCTCTATCGTCTAGGGCTAGGCTTTAGGCCTTGTATGTACTGCCTCTATCCTCTAGGGCTAGGCTTTAGGCCTTGTATGTACTGCCTCTATCCTCTAGGGCTAGGCTTTAGGCCTTGTATGTACTGCCTCTATCCTCTAGGGCTAGGCTTTAGGCCTTGTATGTACTGCCTCTATCCTCTAGGGCTAGGCTTTAGGCCTTGTATGTACTGCCTCTATCGTCTAGGGCTAGGCTTTAGGCCTTGTATGTACTGCCTCTATCCTCTAGGGCTAGGCTTTAGGCCTTGTATGTACTGCCTCTATCCTCTAGGGCTAGGCTTTAGGCCTTGTATGTACTGCCTCTATCCTCTAGGGCTAGGCTTTAGGCCTTGTATGTACTGCCTCTATCCTCTAGGGCTAGGCTTTAGGCCTTGTATGTACTGCCTCTATCGTCTAGGGCTAGGCTTTAGGCCTTGTATGTACTGCCTCTATCCTCTAGGGCTAGGCTTTAGGCCTTGTATGTACTGCCTCTATCGTCTAGGGCTAGGCTTTAGGCCTTGTATGTACTGCCTCTATCCTCTAGGGCTAGGCTTTAGGCCTTGTATGTACTGCCTCTATCCTCTAGGGCTAGGCTTTAGGCCTTGTATGTACTGCCTCTATCGTCTAGGGCTAGGCTTTAGGCCTTGTATGTACTGCCTCTATCTATAAATCGAACATTATGTTTGTAAGTCATCTTCTATGTATGTACTTTTACCTGAATAATAATTTGAATTTTTGAAACATTTGATTTAATCAACTGATTTTTTTCACACACACACACACATCTCCAGGAAGCAGCCTGTAGCAGCTGTCTACGTCCCAGGTACCTATTTTTTTGCTAGGTGAACAGGAGTATCAGAGTGAAAGAAACTCTGCCTATTTGTTTTCACCCTCGCCGGGGATCAATCCCCGGACCAATTAGACTACGAATACCGAGCGTTGTCCACTCAGCCGTCAGGCCCCCATACTTTTTCCTGGAGTGGTAGTTTATCGGTGACAGCTGCTGGGGTCTGCTTCCTGGGGATGTGTGGGTGTGTGTCAGAGAATGTCTGCTTCCTGGGGATGTGTGGGTGTGTGTCAGAGAATGTCTGCTTCCTGGGGATGTGTGGGTGTGTGTCAGAGAATGTCTGCTTCCTGGGGATGTGTGGGTGTGTGTCAGAGAATGTCTGCTTCCTGGGGATGTGTGGGTGTGTGTCAGAGAATGTCTGCTTCCTGGGGATGTGTGGGTGTGTGTCAGAGAATGTCTGCTTCTGGGGATGTGTGGGTGTGTGTCAGAGAATGTCTGCTTCCTGGGGATGTGTGGGTGTGTGTCAGAGAATGTCTGCTTCCTGGGGATGTGTGGGTGTGTGTCAGATAATTGTGTCTTACTTATTTACTTACCTACCTACTTACTTACTTACCTACCTACTTACTTACTTACGTACTTATCCCACTTAAGGGATAATCACTGAACCCCCACAAACCATTACCTACACTTCTCCTAACCAACATTAACAAACCACCTCTAGCTACAAGGAAGATAAGCTTTAGGCTGCACAATAAAACTTCAATAAGCAATTTTATTGTTGCTAATATCAACTGGGAGACTGAGTTAGGTGACATAGTGAACGTCACCTTAGCAGTGGAAACATTTCTTCAGAAGACTCTGAGCCTCTATAACACCCACTGTCTAATGCTAATGAAACAAGTTACAACTAACAGATTAAACAATCCATGGATACAATGGGTATACTGAAATTTATCAATACCTTCTTTAAATTAAATTATGGTAAACATCACTCACTCCACACATTCTCATGTGCGTTGACATCTACAAAACCTTGTTATAAATGCTAATCTTGCTCTGAAACTTTTCCTTGATAGGTGTAAAATAAACCCAAGAAGACCACCAGAAATAAATATATTTTGATATCCCCAGAGTCAGACTAAATCTGTGCAAACACTCCATGCAAATAAGAGGACCCAGTCTTTGGAACTCACTCCCTGATGAATTAACAAATTATCCAACTATTCTTGTTCAAAAGTAAACCAAAAAGTACCTAATTACATCCTCATAGTTCCCTACCTTGTGCTTCAAACTCACACTGTATCTTGTACTACCCACTTCCCCAATATTAGTACTTAAGAATGCATCTTTACCAGTATAATCGCCTCTGTCAACTTACATTAAATAAATAAATAAATAAAATGTTTATTCAGGTAGGTACATACATACAAGAGGGTTTATATCAATAAATAACAAGTCCAATAACAAGTAGGTGATAGGGTATGAGGAAGCAGGAATTCTTACAGTTGAATTCAAGTTGAAATTAATATTGACTCTGCGAGCCTGAACACCCTACTGCTGTAGCTTCCTCAACTGTATGAATTCCTGCTTCATCATACCCTAATCACTAGACGTACTAGATCATGATAGTACTGCCACGACTTAGATCACATCTGGACCAACATAACTCTCCGTTACTTCAGGTATAATACCGATAGCACTACAGACCATCCTTACCCACATTTCGCTAAAAACATTGGCAAAACCACCTTAGAGACAAGGAGGTTAAGCTTTAGGCTGCACAATGAAACTGCCACAGGCAATTTTATAATGCTGTGATAATGTCAACTGGGAATCGAGTTAGGTAACATAGGGGACATCAACCTAGCAGTGCAATCATTTCTTCAAAAAACTCTAACCTTTATAACACCCACTGTCCTAGGCTACAAAACAAGTCACAAACCAAAAGGCTTAACAATCCTTGGCTTACAAAGGGAATACTTAAATCCATTAATAAAAAACATGACCTTGAGAAGAAGTATAGGTTAGGAACCGTCTCCAAAGAATTGTCAAAGAATTACTCGTCATTGCTATCTAAAATAATTAGACGAGCCAAAACTAAATACTACGAAGATAAATTACCCAAATAAAGAGCAACATTAAAAAACTTGGAGCACAATTTCACAAATATTGGGATCAAAGAAGATTTTAAATAAGAAAGCAACACTCCTGTCCAATAACGATGGTCAGCTTTCAGCCTCTGATTCTGCTATGAGTTCAATAGGTTCTTCTCTTCCATTGGGTCATCCCTTGCAAACGTTATTCCATCTTCAGTACTGATGTTAAGGACTATCTTACAGGTAACTATCCACAGTCTCTGTACCTAGCGCCTGCAAATTCAACTGATGTTAATGAGATAATCCTTTCCCTTAAAACCAAGTCTAGTGCCTTTGAGGAGATACCAACTTAATTTACAAAAATTCCTCCAGATCTTTAGCCCCTGCTATTGCATTGCTCTTCAACAAGTCACTTGAACTCCAAACCTTTCCAGATATTCTAAATGGAGCAGTCTCCAGAACAATGAATATAGAACTCGGGACCCCCCAAGGCGGAGTCTTAAGCCCTACCCTATTCAATGTATTATGAACGCCATTGCAAATATTGATTTTCCGGAAGGAACACAACAAGTGGGATATGCAGATGATGTCCTAATACAAGCTCCCACCTTGGGAAAAATTGAACAGTCCATTGAACTCCTTGGAAGGAAATGTATTGAGCTCGGTTTCACTCTCTCCACAAACAAGACGAAGGCATACTCCATCACAAGCGGAGAGCAAATGAAGAACTGCAAATTAATGGTGTAACACTTGAATGGGTTGACCACTATCGGTACCTTGGCGTCACTGTCGGCTCTAACAAGGGGAAGAAAGAGGAGCTCAATCAACTCATAGGAACATGCAAAAGTCGACTCAGGGCACTGAAAGCTATGACCTGGAATGGACATGGAGCCTCTATTGCCGTGCTTAAAATGATGTACACAGCCTATGTGCGCTCCGTCATAGACTATGCCGCACCAGTTCTGTGCACCTACTCCCAAAGCGATATGAAAAGGCTTGAAAGCATTCAAAATGAAGCCATGACAATCATTCTTGGAGTTCCAAGAACTGCCAAAACGTCTAATCTACGAGAGGAGTTGTCCCTTCCCAGTGTTAAAAGCAGAATTCAGGAGCTGAATGCTAAGCTTGCAATTAGGATAGCCAGAGATCCCCATTACAATGATATTGCTAAGAAAAAACTGAGCTCTGTGCTACTTTCAGGGGGAAACAGGAGAAGCAAAAAATGGCATCACAGATCAGTCTGCTACCTCGAAGAGCTTCACCTGCTTGAGCAAGCCCGTGAGCTCCTGCCTGTAGAGAGGTTACCTCCCTGGGAGGATGACTCATGCAAGATCATCATCAATGAAATGGCAACGAAAAAATCCAACGTTACCACAAGAAATGAGGCACAAGTATCTCGAGGAAATTTATAAAGAAGCCGGAGATGAACTAGATCAAATCTACACTGACGGGTCTAATCCTGTCAATGGCAGGGCTGGTGCAGCATACACGGTAATCAAGGATAATACTTTCCAACGCAGAAATGAAGAAAAAGCACGTATTGAGAACTATGCCTCTTCAACGCAAGCAGAGCTAACTGCCATTGTTATGGCGTTAAGGTTTCTTGAACGGAACACTAATGGTGCAGTGATTTGCACCGATTCAAAAGCAGCACTGCAAAGCCTAAGTAAAATCGGGCAGAAAATCTTGCAATAGTCGCTGAAATTAAGAGAGCTGTGAGAGTACTTACCAATCAGGGAAGAGTCATCAAGTTTCTGTGGATCCCCTCCCATGTTGGGATATGTGGGAATGAACGAGCAGATGTGCTGGCTGCTGAAGGCGCTGAAGGAGACCATATTGAATACTTCATACCCAGACTCTCCTACAAATTAGAGGTATTGTCAGGCAACATCACCGTGACAAGGTAACTGAGGAAAGGAGGATAGAAGCACAAACCAGTGAATCTGTACGATGGTACAACATGGTTGCAGCTGGCAATCCCAATCATTATGGCGAAGAGGAGGAGGACGAGGGAGAGAATCAGTAATAGCGAGAATCCGTCTTGGATACAAATATCCATGGAGATATGGAATGGAAACAACAGTTGATCAGCGAAGTTGCAGAATCTGTGGTGAGAGTGATGGACACCGCCTTGACCACTATCTACGTGAATGTGAACACCTGAGAGACATTAGAAATATGTGTAGAATAATAAACCCCACATTGTTTGAGTTAGGAAAACACTATTTGTCAAATATTGATACTGTTCTTAAAAGATTTCCCATTTTGCACCCGCAAGATAACGTAAGCTTTTAAGGGTTGATAGATGTTAATCTTCTTGTTTGAGGAGCTGTTCACTTGAGACAGTTAAGCAAGTCCCAGCTGTGTCTGGGTACAAGTGACAGGATGACAACCCAGCGGGTTTCTTCCTATTGGGGAGTGTTGTACATGCTGCTATGGCGGTGTGTCCACTCACAAGATGAGTGGCGCTGCCAATAAACTCGCCCTCGGGGCAAAATTTAAAATTTAAAAACCTATATCAATCCTGCCTGACTTGTCAAAAATTTGAAAAACTAATTACAGCGCTGTATCTTATCTAGCCACACTCAATATACTTAGCTCCGTCAATAGGACTTCAGACCCAAAAAAAAGTAATTAGTAGTAGGCATCTTCAGTCTCGGGAGACTATGGAGTTGCGCTCTGGTTGTCATCTTGGTGCAGCGTCTGGTGTGACTGATGAGGCCAATCCGAGAGTGGCAGTCCATCCCACACCGAGCACAAACGAAGTCCGATTCTGGTCTGTCTTCCTGGCTATGGCTTTCTTCTCTGTCTCTTGACCTCCGATTCCTTGGCAAGTGACTCCTCTAACTTGGAGAGACCTCTTTGAACAGACTGCCCCCAGGCTGAACGGTCTGCGGCCAGTGTCTCCCATATAGCAAGATCGACGTCCATGGCTTTCAGGTCCCTCTTGCATACGTCTTTGTACCGTAGCTGGGGCTTGCCTGTTGGACGCTTCCCTGCATCAACTCTCCGTACAGGAGATCCTTGGGGATCCTGCCGTCGCCATTCGCACAACGTGCCCAAGTCAGCGCATTCGTCTCTGTTTCAGCATTGTGTACATGCTGGTGATCTTGCTCTCCCAAGACGTTGTTGTTGTCACCTGTCCTGCCAGGTGATGTCCAAGATGTGTCGAAGGCAGCGCATGTGGAAGGCATTCAGCTGTCTTTCCTGACGGGCGCGGAGTGTCCAAGACTCACTGCCATAAAGGAGAGTGCTCAGGACACAGGCTCTGTAAACCTGAATCTTAGTATACTCAGTCAGCCTATTGTTGGCCCACACTCTCTTTGTGAGTCTGGACATGGTAGTAGATGCCTTACGGATGCGTTGTTTAGCTCGTATCAAGAGAGAGGGAGTCAGAGATTGTGGAGCCAGGTACACGAAGTCGTGAACACTTCCAGTTTGGAATCGGAGATGCCGATGTCAGGTGGGGAGTCCACTCCTTGTCCCATGACTTGTGTTTTCTTCAGGCTGATGGTGAGTCCAAAAGCCTGAGAGGCCTCGCTGAAGCGGTCATGAGCCGTTGGAGGTCTTCGGCTGAGTGGGCAGTGACTGCTGCGTCGTCGGCAAAAAGGAAGTCGCGCAGACACTCAGCCGAACCTTCGTCTTGGCTCTCAGCCTGGCGAGGTTAAAGAGCTTTCCATCCGACCTGGCCGGAGGTAAATGCCTTCCGTGACAAATCCGAAGGCGTGCCGCAGCATAACTGTGAAGAAAATCCCGAATAGGGTTGGAGCCAGTACGCAGCCTGCTTTACTCCACTTCGGATGTCAAAGGCGTCTGATGTTAGTCCATCAAAGACCACGGTGCCCTCATGTTCTTATGGAAAGATCTGATGACGCTGAGGAGTCTGGGTGGGCATCCGATCTTGGGGAGGATCTTGAACAGACCATCCCTGCTGACGAGGTCGAAGGCCTTCGACAGATCTATGAAGGCTATGAAGAGTGGCTGCTTCTGTTCCTGCATTTCTCCTGCAGTTGTCTGAGGAAAAGACCATGTCGATGTGGACCTGTCAGTTCTGAGTCCGCATTGTGATTCTGGATAGACTCTCTCTGCAAGTACTTGGAGCCTTCAATGCGACTCGAGCAAACAGCTTTCCGACAGTACTGAGGAGGGAGATTCCACGGTAGTTGTTGCAGTCGCCCCTGTCACCTTTATTCTTATACAGCGTGACGATGTTGGCATCCCTCATGTCCTGTGGCACCTCTCCTTCTTCCAGCAGAGGCAGAAAATTTCATGCAGCTCCATGAGCATGCTACCTCTGCAGCACTTCAAGGTCTCAGCAGGAATGCCATCTTTGCCAGGAGCTTTACCAGAAGCAAGGGAGTCTAGGGCATCACTGAGTTCTTCGAGGTCGGTTCGCTGTCGAGCTCCATTAGCACTGGCAGACACTCAATGGGGTCAGGGCGTCTTCGGTGACCACATTGTCCCTGGCGTATAGCCAGAGTAGTGCTCGACCCAGCGCGTCAGCTGCAGGTCTGGCTGAATCACCTCGCCAGTGGTAGATTCAGAGGAGCAGTCTCCTCTGGATTCGGCCGAGGGCCTGCTTGATGCCGTCATACATTCCCCTTACATTGCCTGTATCCGCTGCAGTCTGTATCTGGGAGCAGAGCTGGAGCCAATAGTTGTTGGCACATCGCCGGCGCTCTGCTGTACTTTGCAGCAGATGGCCCGAAGGATGTAAGTTGCGCTGACTTGGGCAGC
>WNGS01002928.1:5555-18614 GCA_020271785.1 Procambarus virginalis | reverse complement strand
CCTTCAAGTAATCAACCTGAACTTCCCTTCCACATCTGGAAGTCCACTACCCCTGATCTCTTCAGGTTCTTCCGGGTTTCATACCAGGATCCTCCGCCGCTCTTCCAGGCTGCTACACCATGAAGTCTTCCTTGAGCAACACTATGGTCACTCCACCACTATCTTGGTAGAGTGTTGGTTGTCATTAGCGTGCAAGACGCAGTGAAAGGTGAGTGATTGTTTGCCATTTTTGTGCCAAAAAGTATTTATATTGAAGTATAGAGTTACAGTCGTAGGCTGGATTACCTGCGGAGACATACATATGTGTTCTAGGACTGATAGGATGATCGATTGATCATTGTTGTATATCAACGAACATTTATACTAATATTTATGTTATTGCATTCATACGCTGGTTTTCCCTGTACATGTTTATAGATATATATTTTCTTGCTGATAGTGCAACATTGTGTTATAAGATTTGACCTACTTGAGGAGGTTGGTAGTATTAGGTGGTGAATCAAGAGATAGGATACCACTTGATAAGCAGATGATAGAGTTCTGATGGTGTTCTAGTGCAAACTGACTGAAATAGTATAGAGTGTAGGATTCATTATTATTATTATTATATGTGTGTATGTATTGTGTATGTGCTTTGTCCAGTAAATGTATTCAAATTTGCTGGTGTTTGCCCTTGTCCTATTGAGGCTTCCCAGGAAGAACGAAAGAAGGAGAGAGAGAGAAAGAACCAAGAACCACAGCTGTGGAAAGGTAGAACGGAATAATAATAAATTAAAGGGGGATTGAGGAGATCATATCACATAAGGAGAGAGTGGGGAGTCACAGCAGCTCGAGTGGGTGTGTGCACGTGACAACGAGGCTAAGTATTGGAGCCGCATCCCCTAAACGT
Source organism: Procambarus virginalis (assembly GCA_020271785.1). Classification (NCBI taxonomy): domain Eukaryota; kingdom Metazoa; phylum Arthropoda; class Malacostraca; order Decapoda; family Cambaridae; genus Procambarus; species Procambarus virginalis. The sequence continues at coordinate 17,725 of WNGS01002928.1, read as the reverse complement.
GTGATGTTGAGCCCCTCTCCAAGAGCCAGAAGCGCCCAGGGTGATCTCCTGGTAAAGTATAAGCACTCTACCGAGTTGTGGGTTGGGTTGTCCATAAAGAAGGATCAACGACAACACCAACCACAATACTCGTTAACTCGCCCCCCTTCCCCCAGCCAACCACTACCCCATCTTAGCCTCCATGTTCAATACATGTTATATGTCACTACAAAAAATATATATTTTATATAAATCATTCGTCAGAAAAGATTTTTTCTTCTTTCTGAATGCTTTTTTTTCTTCGCCAATTACGGCAACTGGCGAACATCTCCGTTAATGACAAGGCTTAGAGCAATTAGGCCGTCTGGCTCTTGGGTCGACCCCCACACACAAGACAGTCTGGCTCTTGGGTCGACCCCCACACACAAGACAGTCTGGCTCTTGGGTCGACCCCCACACACAAGACAGTCTGGCTCTTGGGACGACCCTCACACACAAGACAGTCTGGCTCTTGGGACGACCCTCACACACAAGACAGTCTGGCTCTTGGGACGACCCCCCCACACAAGACAGTCTGGCTCTTGGGACGACCCTCACACACAAGACAGTCTGGCTCTTGGGACGACCCCCCCACACAAGACAGTCTGGCTCTTGGGACGACCCTCACACACAAGACAGTCTGGCTCTTGGGACGACCCCCACACACAAGACAGTCTGGCTCTTGGGACGACCCCCACACACAAGACAGTCTGGCTCTTGGGATGACCCTCACACACAAGACAGTCTGGCTCTTGGGACGACCCCCACACACAAGACAGTCTGGCTCTTGGGACGACCCTCACACACAAGACAGTCTGGCTCTTGGGACGACCCCCACACACAAGACAGTCTGGCTCTTGGGACGACCTCCACACACAAGACAGTCTGGCTCTTGGGACGACCCTCACACACAAGACAGTCTGGCTCTTGGGACGACCCCCACACACAAGACAGTCTGGCTCTTGGGACGACCCTCACACACAAGACAGTCTGGCTCTTGGGACGACCCTCACACACAAGACAGTCTGGCTCTTGGGACGACCCTCACACACAAGACAGTCTGGCTCTTGGGACGACCCCCACACACAAGACAGTCTGGCTCTTGGGACCACCCCCACACACAAGACAGTCTGGCTCTTGGGACGACCCTCACACACAAGACAGTCTGGCTCTTGGGACGACCCCCACACACAAGACAGTCTGGCTCTTGGGACGACCCTCACACATAAGACAGTCTGGCTCTTGGGACGACCCCCACACACAAGACAGTCTTCAGGATTTACGGTGGGATCTCATTGTGGTTACAATTCCTTGAATACCTGACGTGTGTCAAGACGTATTGTCTCCTCCTTGACGCTAAGTGATCCTACCTTCAGCCTAACAACAACTGCTGACGTATTTTTACAAGCATATTTCTATTTTGTAATCATTTAACAATGTTTTAATATCGATTCTAGAAACGGATGAAAAATAGGTAATATTTTAATCATCCTCTTAATTTATTACTCTGTTTTGCATTCTTATTTGATATTTATTTTTTTATATCAACCTTTTCCATTTTATCGTTGAGACTTACACTGTTGGTTTGCTGCTGCTCACTCGTAACATAACTTGCCTCTCTACTCTATTTATCCCTCTATCTCTTCCCACAATATCAAAGCACAACTGTGTATAGAACACAATATATAAAACAAATTTTGAAGCCAAAATACGAGACTTCCTTTCTCCAGGGAGCGGGGACCATGGGAGAGGGTCCCGGGTACCTTGGGAGAGGGCCCCGGGTACCTTGGGAGAGGGGCCCCGGGGACCATGGGAGAGGGCCCCGGGTACCTTGGGAGAGGGCCCCGGGTACCATGTGAGAGGGCCCCAGGTACCATGGGAGAGGGCCCCAGGTACCATGGGACAGGGCCCCGGGTACCTAGGGAGAGGGCCCTGGGTACCATGGGAGAGGGCCCCAGGTGCCATGGGTGAGGGCCCCGGGTACCAACAGAGAAAGGCCCCAGGTACCATGGGAGAGGGCCCCAGGTACCATGGGAGAGGGCCCCGGGTACCATCGGAGAGGGCCCCGGGTACCATGGGAGAGAGGCCGGGTACCCATGTCAGTGTACATGGCCCAAAAATAATGTTTATCTTGATTTTTTTTAACTAAGGCAAAACAAAACAAAAATCCTGCTCTGGTGCTTTTTTGTTAAACGAAATTTTTTTCAGTAAATTGCTCGAACGAACTGAATTTGAACAGAAAAAAAGGAGTTTCATTCTGAAGCGCTCTGGTGTTTTCTGTAGTTTTCTAACAACTCTGTTATTATTATAATATACATTATATATATATATATATANGTTCTGTTAAACTAATATCAACATCTGGAGGGCTCACAAGGCTACCAACGTCTGGAGGGCTCACAAGGCTACAACGTCTGGAGGGCTCACAAGGCTACCAACGTCTGGAGGGCTCACAAGGCCACCAACGTCTGGAGGGCTCACAAGGCCACCAACGTCTGGAGGGCTCACAAGGCTACCAACGTCTGGAGGGCTCACAAGGCTACCAACGTCTGGAGGGCTCACAAGGCCACCAACGTCTGGAGGGCTCACAAGGCTACCAACGTCTGGAGGGCTCACGAGGCCACAACGTCTGGAGGGCTCACAAGGCTACCAACGTCTGGAGGGCTCACAAGGCCACCAACATCTGGAGGGCTCACAAGCTACCAACGTCTGGGAGGGCTCACGAGGCCACCAACATCTGAGGGCTCACGAGGCCACCAACGTCTGGAGGGCTCACAAGGCTACCAACGTCTGGAGGGCTCACAAGGCTACCAACGTCTGGAGGGCTCACACGGCCACCAACGTCTGGAGGGCTCACAAGGCTACCAACGTCTGGAGGGCTCACAAGGCTACCAACGTCTAGGGGGCTCACAAGGCTACCAACGTCTGGAGGGCTCACAAGGCACCAACGTCTGAAGGGCTCACAAGGCTACAAAAGCCTGGAGGGCTCACAAGCTACCAACGTCTGGAGGGCTCACAAGGCTAACAACGTCTGGAGGGCTCACAAGGCTACCAACGTCTGGAGGGCTCACAAGGCCACCAACGTCTGGAGGGCTCACAAGGCTACCAACGTCTGGAGGGCTCACAAGGCTACAAACGTTGGGAGGGCTCACAAGGCTACCAACGTCTGGAGGGCCCACAAGGCTACCAACGTCTGGAGGGCTCACAAGGCTACCAACGTTGGAGGGCTCACAAGGCTACCAACGTTTGGAGAGCTCACAAGGCTACCAACGTCTGGAGGGCTCACAAGGCCACCAACGTCTGGAGGGCTCACAAGGCTACCAACGTCTAAGGGGCTCACAAGGCCACCAACGTCTGGAGGGCTCACAAGGCCACCAACGTCTGAAGGGCTCACAAGGCCACCAACGTCTGGAGGGCTCACAAGGCTACCAACGTCTGGAGGGCTCACAAGGCTACCAACGTCTAGGGGCTCACAAGGCCACCAACGTCTGAAGGGCTCACAAGGCCACCAACGTCTGGAGGGCCCACAAGGCTACCAACGTTTGGAGGGCTCACAAGGCTACCAACGTTTGGAGGGCTCACAAGGCTACCAACGTTTGGAGGGATCACAAGGCTACCGACGTCTAGGGGGCTCACAAGGCCACCAACGTCTGGAGGGCTCACAAGGCTACCAACGTTTGGAGGGCTCACAAGGCCACCAACGTCTAGGGGCTCACAAGGCCACCAACGTCTGAAGGGCTCACAAGGCCACCACCGTCTGGAGGGCTCACAAGGCTACCAACGTCTAGAGGGTCACAAGGCCACCAACGTCTGAAGGGCTCACAAGGCTACCAGCGTCTAGAGGGCTCACAAGGCCACCAACGTCTGAAGGGCTCACAAGGCCACCAACGTCTGAAGGGCTCACAAGGCCACCAACGTCTAGAGGGCTCACAAGGCCACCAACGTCTGAAGGGCTCACAAGGCCACCAACGTCTGAAGGGCTCACAAGGCCACCAACGTCTAGAGGGCTCACAAGGCACCAACGTCTGAAGGGCTCACAAGGCCACCAACGTCTGAAGGGCTCACAAGGCCAGCATGAGAGTATAATGACCATCAAGCAGGTATATTTTAGAGCAGAACGTAGCTCAGGACTAAATGTAAAACTCTATGTGTATATTCACATAGTATACTCAGTGTGTATATGCAACCGGGATGCACTGGTTAAATATCCGGTCCCCAGGCAATACAAATTTAGCATATCTTGAAGTAAATGTGCCCAAAAAAGTTCAAGGTAATTTATTTACATTTTTAATTCTATTTAAAATTCTTTAAATAACATTCTTCAACGTGTTACCATTTGTAAACAGTATGCACTTATTCCACAAAAATATAGAATTAAAATAGAATTAAATCATTATGTTGGTTATCATTTGTTCTTATTCCCTACCCTTTAACCTAACCTTTCAAATATAGTTTATTTGTTGAATATATTATCCTTTTCCTAACCTTTCAGATGTAGTTTTATTTATTTATTGTATTTGACGTATTTGTTGAATATATTATCCTTATCCTAGCCTTTCAGATGTAGTTTTGTTTCTCCTTTTTGTATATTTTACCCAAATCCACCATCCCACTTAACCTTCTTCCCTTCTTTTACTTTGTGTCTCTTCCGCCTTCTCTCCCCCTTTTCTCTCTACCTTCCTCCTTCTATTCCCCTTTTTCTCTCTATCTTCATCCTTCTCTTTCCATTCTCTCACTCTCTCTCATTCTCCTATTTGTCTTTTTTCTCAAATTCAAGTCTTAATGCTCCCATGCTCTCACTCTCCCTTATTCTCTATCTTCCTCCCTCTCTCTCTTACTTCTTTCTCTCACTTCCTTGCTCTCCTGTTTTTCTCAATTTCAAGTCTTACTAGATTTGATTCTTTACTACTGTAATTTTATTATTACTAAGATAAAGAATGAACTTATATGTGAAAACAAAGTAAAAGAAGGAAGGAAGGTTAAGAGGGATGGTGGGTTTGGGTAAAATATACAAAAGGAGAAACAAACTACATCTGAAAGGTTAGGAAAAGGATAATATATTCAACAAATAAACTATATTTGAAAGATTAGGTTAAAGGGGTGGGAATAAGAACAAATGATAACCAACATAATGAATACACTAAGATTAAAGAGGTTAGGTTAAGGAGAGGAAGAATAAGAACATATGATAAAAACCTAATAAATACACTAAGATCACAAGAGGCTAGGTTAAAGGGTGGAAGAATAAGAACAATTATAACAAACATAATAAATACAACTTATGAGCAATTTGATGAACTTAAACAAATAACCCTTGAAATGCAAAAATGAACATTTGAGAAATTAACCCTTGAAACGAGTAAATGCCCATATATAAAAAACAATCCTTGAAATGCTTAAATACCCAATCTTTAACAAATAGCACTTGAAATGCATAAATGACCATTTCAGAAATTAACCCTTGAAATGAGTAAATGCCATATATAACAAAAATTCTTTGAAATGCTTAAATACCCAATCTTTAACAAATAACCCTTGAAATGCATAAAAGACCATTTGAGAAAAATAACCATTGAAACGAACAAATGAATATCAGACATTGATTGACGAAACACAAAAGACAAGCAGGAATATTTATGTAAGTTAGGATATGTAAGTTTGGGTAAGTTAGGTTATGTAATTTATGTTAAGTTAGGTTAATTTAAGTAATTTAAGTTAAGTTAGGATAGGTTAAGTTAGGATAGGATAAGTTAGGTTAGGTTAGGTTAAATAAGTTAAGTTAGGTTAGTTAGGTTAGGATAAGTTAGGTTATGATAGGTTAGGTTTGGTTAAGTTACGATAGGTTAGGTTAAGTTATGATAGGTTAGGTTAAGTTAGCCTATGTTATGAAAGTTAAGTTTGGTTAGGTTAAGATAGGTTAGGTAAGTTAGGGTAGGTAAGCTAGGTTAGGTAAGTTAGGTTAGGTTAGGTAAGTTACGTTAGGTTAAGATAGGTTAGGAATGTTAGGTAATGTAAGGTAAGTTAGGTTAGGTTAGGGTAGGTTAGTTAGTTAGGATAAGAAAGGTTAGGTAAGTTAGGTAAGGTAAGTTAGGTAGGTTAAGTTAGGTTAGGTTGGGATAAGTTAGGATAGGTTAAGTTTAGTTAGGTTAGGTTAGGTAAGTTAGGATAGGGAAGTTAGGATAGGTAAGTTAAGTAAGTTAGGTTAGGTTAGGTAATTTAATTTAGGCTAGGTTAGCTTAGTTAAGTTAGGATAGGTAAGTTAGGTTAGGTAAGTTAGGTTAGGTTAGGTAATTTAATTTAGGCTAGATTAGCTTAGTTAAGTTAGGATAGGTAAGTTAGGTTAGGTAAGTTATGTTAGGTATGTTAGGTTATGTAAATTGGGTTATGGTTAGTTAGGTTAGGTTAGGTTTAGGAAAGTTATGTTAACTAAGTAATATTGGGTGGGGAGGATAGGTTAGGTAGGTTCAAGCAGTGTTGTACAGAGAACAGTTTAAAGGTAAAGTGTCTAAGAAAATATATTTTAACAGAAGTGCAAGTTTGATATGAAAAGCTGAACTAGTTACATTTTGGAGAGAAATTTCACGCCTGAAGATGTCTTAGAGAACAACATTGATGTCTTAAAGTATAACTTGTTGGAAGAAGGAGAGTTTCTTTGATGATCGAAGGTGTTTTAGAGAACAACTTTGATGAACGAAGGTGTCTTAGAGAACATCTTTTGATGAAAGAAGGTGAGTTACAGATTATCTTTGATGACTCTGAGATTAACTTTGATGAACGAAAGTGAGTTAGAGGTTACTTTTGATGACACTGAAATAACTTTTGCTAGCTCTGAGAATAACTTTGATTACTCTGAGAATACCTTTGATGACTCTGAGATTAACTTTGATGTCTTAGAGAATAACTTTGATGTCTTGGAGAACAACTTTGATGACCTAGAGAATGACCAAGATGATCGAAGGTGAGTTAGAGATTACCTTTGATGACTCAGAATATCCTTGATGACTTTGAGAAAGACTTTTGAGAACATGACTAGTATTTTTTGATAGCTCAGAGAATAACTCTTGATGACTTTGATGTCTAATAGAACAACTTTTGATGAACGAAAGTGAGTTAGAGATTACCTTAGATGACTCTGGCAACACCTATGATGACTCTGAGAATAACTTTTGATGGCTCTGATGTCTCTGAGAATAACTTTGATGTCTCCGAGAATAACTTTAAATGTCTCTGAGAATAACTTTGAAGAACAAAGATATCTTAGAAAGCTTCTCTGATGAACGAAAGGATACTTAGAGATTAACTTGATGACAGTATTTAACTTTTTGATGGCTCTGAGGAAAGCTTTGTTGAATGAGGGTGTCTCAGAAAGCTTCTCTGAATAACGAAGGTGACTTAGAGATTAACTTGATGACCGAGATTAACTTTAGAAGTCTCTGAGAATAACTTTAGATATCTCTGAGAATAACTTTGATGGACGAAGATGTCTTAGAAAGCATCTCTGACGAACGAAAGGTTACTTAGCGAATAACTTTTATGATGTAGAGAACAACTTTGATGATCGAGATTAACTTTAGATGTCTCTGAGAATAAGTTTGATGAACGAAGATATCTTACAGAGCAACTTTGATGTCTCGAAGAGTACCTTTGGTGTGTTTGAGAGTGTCCTTGATGTCTCGATAAGTGTCTTTGATGTCTCGAAGAGTGTCTTTGACTATATTTCTTACTGAACTACATATAATTTAAGTTACGAAAGTGCTGAAAAAGTTACATTTGACTATTTTTTTTAGCGAAGTGAAAGGTTACTTTAGTTAAGAACAGTGTTGGAAAGAGGCTACACTTGACTATTTTCAGTTGAGAGAAGTGATATTTCAGTTAAGAAATGACAGGGAAACATGATGAAAGTGACTATTTTTAGATGACTGACGAATACTTTTAGTTAAAAAACAAAAACATGATGAACATGACTTTTTCTGTGGATTTGTGGATAATTTTAGATAAGAAATGACAATGAAACATGAAGAACACAGTTATTTTCTGTTGACTGGGGAATAAGTTTAGTTAAGAAATGATGAAAGTGACTATGTTTTTAGTTGATTGGCGAAAGATTTTTTTAGTTAAGGAATGTTAAATAACATGTAAGGGAATGAACCCAGCGAACATATGAGGAACATGACAAAGAACACAGAAAACATGTAAGAAAAGTTGATGAACACAGTGAACATGCTGGGAATATGAACTTACAGAGAACATGAAAACTTGATAAGGAGAATAGGGAAGAGTGTTCCCTATTGTATAGGGAGTGTATATGTGTTCCCATTGTTCAAAGAATGAACAATGAACTTGTGAAGAACATAGAGAATATGACAAAGAATGTAGAAAACACGTAAGTGAAGGTGATAAACGAAGTGATCTTGTGAGGAACATGAACTTGTAGAGGAACATTAATATTGACAAAGAACACAAAAATATGAAAGACAGCATGAATATTGAATATAAAAGTTGTAAAGAGAACATGCGATGAACATGAAAACATAGAAAATATGACTAGAATTTGTAGAGAACATCATGAGACCAAGAGAAAGATCACAGAAAAATTGAAGATACTTGTGAAAATTACACGGCAAACATGGATGAGTATACGAAGAACAAAGTAAATATAGAGAAAATATGCAAATACAGTACGATTATTGAAGGTTTGGATAAGTTGGGGATGAGAAGGTAAGGGAGGGAAAGGGTAAGGTGAGATTTTTGACCGTGTGATTATTGCTTACTTGGGTAAACAAAAGGTATTGAAGGTAAGGTGTTATATGACCGTGTGAATATTACACAGCTGAGTACAACCAGGGCAGTGATGTTTACTTTGATAGACTGGAGAGGGACTTGATCTGAAATAATTTGATGAACATTGAACTACGGTGGAGGACATGAGCTGAAACTCGGTTAATGTCTTGATTTATTTTACTTCGTTAGAAATATAGTGATCTTAAATTTCTGGGGAATTGGTCTGATAATAAAGAACATGTACAAATGAGCTAAGGCAGCGGTCGTGAGCTAGACTTTGGTAACTGTTCGGAACTATTTTACTATGTCTGAAAATACCACAGTTAAAAATTTCAGGGAAAATTTGTCTGTTACTAAAGAACTTGTACAAATGCACTACGGTGGGGGACATGACCTGGAGCTCAGTAAGAAACTTGATCTTGTTTTCTGTGTTTGAAATACAGTGGGTTTAAATTTCAGGGAAATTGATTAGGTATTACGGAAGATATATGAGGAACAAAGGCTGAGGACAGGAGCCAGAACTTGTTATTTGTACGGATCTTATTTACTACGTCTGAAATATGACTGTTTAAAATTAGGCTAAAATTGGGCTATTAGTAGCGAAAATATGGTCTCTAACAAATATTGGTCTTCAATTGGGCTCTGATTAATTTCGATCATGAACTGGACTCTGAATATTTTTGGCACAAAGTGAACTCTGACGAATTTTCGGTATAAAATGGACTCATGAAAATTGGTTTGAAAAATGGACTCTGTGTAATTTCACAGATTACAGGACTGAATATTTTTCGGGCACAAAATGAACTCTGAATAATTTAGGTCAACAACTAGACTCTGACAAATTTCTGTCGTTAATTGGACTCTGATTATTTTTGGGTATAAACTGGACTCTGAATAATTTTCTGTCTTTACTGGACTCTGGCTAATTTTCGATCTTAAATGAACTTTGCCTAATTTTCTTAGATTACAGGACTGAATATTTTCTGGCACAAACTGGACAAACTGGACACAAAGTGAGAATTTTGCTCACAAAGTGGACTCTGAAGAATTTAGGTTAACAACAGGACTCTGTTAATTTTCAGGGTAAAACTTGACTCTGATTATTTTCAGGCATAAACTGGACTCTGATGAAATTTGTTTCCTCATAAGAACTCTTATCAAACTTTTATGAACATATTCTCAGAAAATGGTATATGAAAAATACGCGGTTTTGAAAACTAGCAAAATATGTCCGTAGAGTTTACCCAGAAACTGTGTGACTTAAACACGATATTTCTAAAAATTTTCTGTAAGATTTTCCTACTTATTTTCCTCATAAGAACTCTTAACAAACCTAAAATTTCAGAAATTATTTTCCTCATAAGAATTTTTGTATCATAAGATAAGACAATAAGAATCATCCAAAGTTAATTAATTCCAAATCAGTGACATGCCAAATTTACCTGGAAACCCTGACACGCAAAACGGGAATTTAAAAAAAAAAATCCCGTTTAGTGTATCATCCCTACTACTGACGCAGACACTAGTCAACAACAGCAGCAGACGCAGACACTAGTCAACAACAGCAGCAGACACTAGTCAACAACAGCAGCAGACACTAGTCAACAACAGCAGCAGACGCAGACACTAGTCAACAACAGCAGCATACGCAGACACTAGTCAACAACAGCAGCAGACACTAGTCAACAACAGCAGCAGACACTAGTCAACAACAGCAGCAGACACTAGTCAACAACAGCAGCAGACACTAGTCAACAACAGCAGCAGACACTAGTCAACAACAGCAGAAGACACTAGTCAACAACAGCAGCAGACACTAGTCAACAACAGCAGCAGACACTAGTCAACAACAGCAGCAGACACTAGTCAACAACAGCAGCAGACACTAGTCAACAACAGCAGCAGACACTAGTCAACAACAGCAGCAGACACTAGTCAACAACAGCAGCAGACACTAGTCAACAACAGCAGAAGACACTAGTCAACAACAGCAGCAGACACTAGTCAACAACAGCAGCAGACACTAGTCAACAACAGCAGCAGACACTAGTCAACAACAGCAGCAGACACTAGTCAACAACAGCAGCAGACACTAGTCAACAACAGCAGCAGACACTAGTCAACAACAGCAGCAGACACTAGTCAACAACAGCAGCAGACACTAGTCAACAACAGCAGCAGACACTAGTCAACAACAGCAGCAGACACTAGTCAACAACAGCAGCAGACTCTAGTCAACAACAGTAGCAGACACTAGTCAACAACAGCAGCAGACACTAGTCAACAACACCAGCAGACACTAGTCAACAACAGCAGCAGACACTAGTCAACAACAGCAGCAGACACTAGTCAACAACAGCAGCAGACACTAGTCAACAACAGCAGCAGACACTAGTCAACAACAGCAGCAGACACTAGTCAACAACACCAGCAGACACTAGTCAACAACAGCAGCAGACACTAGTCAACAACAGCAGCAGACACTAGTCAACAACAGCAGCAGACACTAGTCAACAACAGCAGCAGACCCTAGTCAACAACAGCAGCAGACACTAGTCAACAACAGCAGCAGACACTAGTCAACAACAGCAGCAGACACTAGTCAACAACAGCAGCAGACACTAGTCAACAACAGCAGCAGACACTAGTCAACAACAGCAGCAGACACTAGTCAACAACAGCAGCAGACAATAGTCAACAACAGCAGCAGACACTAGTCAACAACAGCAGCAGACACTAGTCAACAACAGCAACAGACACTAGTCAACAACAGCAGCAGACACTAGTCAACAACAGCAGCAGACACTAGTCAACAACAGCAGCAGACACTAGTCAACAACAGCAGCAGACACTAGTCAACAACAGCAGCAGACACTAGTCAACAACAGCAGCAGACACTAGTCAACAACAGCAGCAGACGCAGACACTAGTCAACAACAGCAGCATACGCAGACACTAGTCAACAACAGCAGCAGACACTAGTCAACAACGGCAGCAGACGCAAACACTAGTCAACAACAGCAGCAGAGCAGACACTAGTCACAACAGCAGCAGACACTAGTCAACAACAGCAGCAGACGCAGACCTAGTCAACAACACAGCAGACGCAGACACTAGTCAACAACAGCAGCAGACCAGACACAAGTCAACAACGTAGCAACGCAGACACAAGTCAACAACAGCAGCAGACGCAACACACAGTCAACACAGCAGCAGACGCAGACACAAGTCAACAACAGCAGCAGACGCAGACACAAGTCAACAACAGCAGCAGACGCAGACACAAGTCAACAACAGTAGCAGACGCAGACACAAGTCAACAACAGCAGCAGACGCAGACACAGTCAACAACAGTAGCAGACGCAGACACA
>WNGS01002926.1:18166-31766 GCA_020271785.1 Procambarus virginalis | reverse complement strand
GGGGAACGACTTGTGTGGGTCCAAGGTGGTGCCAGAGCTGATATTAAAGATGTGCCAGAGGAGGTGAACCAGAAGGACCGTGGTACAGTGGAACACCGAACAAGGTAGATCTAGCCAGCATCCTTGAAGATGAGGCAGAGGACTGTCAAGTCATTGTATACCCGGCCTGTGTAGTGACAGGGTCGGAGGTAGCCGCCGAAGTCGACACTGAAGGTGATATGGCAGTGTCAACTCCACCAAGGGAGGAGGCCAACATGGACATATCTGGGCTGTTCGACGAAGATCCAGCTCAGAAGAATGAGGATTCGAGGGACAGGAAGTAAAGATGACCTTACCTGAAAGGTTCAGCGTGAACCGAGTGGACCTGATTAGGGCTCAGAAAGAGGAGTTTATAGATCTAATCAGGGAGGCAAAAGGGGGAAACTCATGTCCGGAGTCCCCCGTGTATTACTACTTGGACGATGACGTACTGATGAGGAAGTGGCGGCCGGACAAGGCCGGTGCAGATAAGGTGTGGTTGGAGAAGCACCAAGTGTTAGTGCCGAAGGAGTTTAGGGCAGCAGTGCTAGAACTAGCCCACTCCGTGGATATGGCAGGGCACTTAGGGGTAAAGAAGACCTTAAATAAGGTGCAGGAGCACTTCTACTGGCCGAACGTGTGGAAGGATGTAAGGAAGTATTGCAGGACATGTTTGGCGTGCCAACGTGCAGGTAAGCCGGCTCCGGCTATACCAAAGGCACCGTTAAAGCCCATACCGGCGTTTGGCGAGCCTTTTGAGAGAGTCTTGATAGACTGTGTAGGCCCACTGCCAAGGACCAGGAAGGGCCACGAATATTTACTAACCATAATGTGTACAGCCACCCGTTTTCCCGAAGCGATCCCCCTGAGAAGAGTGACGTCGAGAGCCGTTCTGGACAGACTACAGAACTACATTGCGTGGGTAGGAATGCCCAAGGTTATCCAGACGGACCAGGGGAGTGTCTTCCAGTCGAAGTTGTTCAGGGAAACTGTAAAAGGATGGAGGGTAGAGCAAGTGCGCTCGTCACCGTATCACCCTCAGTCGCAGGGAGCATTGGAGCGTTTCCATGGGACGCTAAAGAGCTTGTTAAGGATATACTGCGCTGAGGAAGGGAGTAGTTGGGACGAGGCATTACCATCCGTGTTGTTCGCCATCAGGGATGCGGTAGTAGAATCACTTGGATTCACCCCATTCCAGCTGGTGTACGGACACTCCGTGAGGAGCCCGGTGGGCGCGCTGAAGGAGCAGCTCACCGTGGATAGGCCTAAAGTGGACGTGGGACGGTATGTGAGAACTTTCAGAGAGCGACTCTCTAGGGCCAGAGATTTGGCCAAGGAAAATTTGAGAGCGTCCCAGGCAGAGATGGTAAGATATCACGACAGGAAGGCAAAGGGCAGGAGATTTCAAGAAGGAGATCAGGTGTTAGTCCTCCTACCGGTGAAAGGAAGCATATACGAGTCGAGATTTTGTGGACCGTATACCATCCAGAAGGCTTTAGGAGATGTGAATTATGTAATCCACATGCCAGATCGTCCGAGGAAGTCACAGGTTTGCCACGTGAATATGATAAAAAGGTACTACGACAGAGATAAGCCTCTAAGTGGTGACGAACAGATGGAAACCCCGTTGCAGACGACTGTGCTTTGTGTGGGAGACAGCGAAGGAACAGAAGAGGAGAACTATAAGTTAGAGAGGGCCGATGGCACGAAGATATCGAATGCGGAAAGCCTGGCCAAGATAGGTGAACGCTTGGGTCATTTAGAGGATGACAAACGCCAGGAACTAGCGGAGATCCTCCAGAGGAATAAGTCGTTATTCACAGACGTGCCCAGAAGACACTGCGGAACGGTGCACGAGGTGAATGTAGGGAGTGCTGACCCCATCAAGCAGCACCCTTACAGAATTAACCCAGAGAAAGCAGCGGCAATGAGAGCCGAAGTGAAGTATCTGCTAGATAACGACTTGGCAGAGGTTAGCGACAGTGACTGGAGTTCGCCGTGCCTCCTCGTGAAGAAGAGTGATGGCACGTACCGGTTCTGCACTGATTACAGGAAGGTGAATTCAGTCACGGTCGCTGACTCGTTCCCGATACCACGCATTGACGATTGCATAGATCGGATTGGGAGCGCACGGTATGTCTCGAAAATAGACCTGCTAAAGGGATACTACCAGATTCCCCTGTCCGAGGAGGCTAAGAGGATCTCAGCGTTCGTGACACCCGACGGCTTGTATCAATATAAAGTGGTGCCGTTCGGAATGAAGAATAGTGGCAGCTGTTTCCAGCGAGTAATGAATCGGATATTACAAGGTGCGACTGGATGTGCAGTGTACATCGATGATATTGTCGTGTTCGCTGATTCCTGGAAGGATCACGTGGATCGGCTGGTAGATTTGTTCGATCGACTGGAGAAAGCCAACATGACGATTAACTTAGCAAAAAGCGAGTTCGGGAGAGCCCGCCTGGAGTACCTTGGATACATAGTCGGGCAAGGCGAGGTTGCTCCGGTAAGAACAAAGGTGGAGGCCATTGACAACTTCCCGGTGCCCAGGAGCAAGAAAGATTTGTTGAGATACCTCGGTATGATTGGATATTACCGGAAGTTCTGTGAAAATTTCTCCACCATAGCCGCTCCTATGACGAGTTTGCTATCAAAGAGCAAGAAGTGGGAGTGGAATAGAACGGCACAAGAAGCGTTTGAGAAGACCAAAAGACTGTTGACCGAGGCGCCTGTACTAGTGTCGCCCGATTTTGGAACGCCGTTTACGTTATTTGTGGATGCCAGTGATATAGGGGCTGGAGCTGTACTGACGCAGCAGGATGATGGAATTTACCGTCCCGTGTCTTTCTTTTCAAAAAATTTGTTAAGCACCAGATGTCGTACAGTACGGTCGAGAAAGAGACTTTGGCCCTGGTAATGGCATTGAGACATTTTGAAGTGTATGTGAGTGGGGGAGGACGCCCAGTAACAGTGTATACTGACCATAACCCCCTAGTTTTTCTGAAGAAAATGAAGCATGCGAACCAGAGGTTAACCAGATGGTTTTTATTGCTCCAAGAGTATGACTTGGTGATAACGCACATAAGAGGGCGAGACAATGTAGTGGCTGATGCGTTATCTCGAGCCTAGCCACTAGAATAACTCTCAAAAATAAGGGGAGGGGAGTGTTATGATCTCAGCCTGCAGGAGAAACGAGTCTCACCCTTTGAGAGTTATTCAGCAAGCCTGACCTAACTGGAAGGTCCAGGAATTATAGAGGCGATAACACAGATGTAAAATAGTGTGTTGAATTTATATAAAAGTTTGAGATTATGGGCAATGAACTAGAAAACAGATAAATGACTTGTTGGAAGATGTGGACAAGTTACTGGGGGCGTGAGGCTCGCTTGTGGAGGGCGATGACCTCACTTGAGGCCAGACATCGCAGGGGAGAGGCCGCGCTTCGTCGAGCTCCCGCCAGAAGGGACCCCTAGCGATATTATCTCCAAGAGAAGAGAAGGTGCAGACGTTCCAGCTGTTGAGTCGAGCTGAGGACGTGTGGTCTCAAGTCCTGGACGGCGAGGAGAGAGTATTAAGCCGCCCAGAGACAGTTTTGTGGGCTGTGACAAGCGCCCTGGTCAGACGTTGTCAGAGGGAGAAGCGCCCTCGACCAGATAATCTGTGGTTTGTCTTTGGGGAAGAAGTTGCTGAGGACTTGGAAGCCAGCACAGAGGGAGTGGTTGATGAGACTCCAAGGCAGGGGAGGAGAGGACCCCGAGCTATGAAGAAGCAGTGAGGAGGAGTGTCACGTGCTTCTGCAGAGGTGGTGAAGTGCCACAGTTATTCGAGGAAATTTATGGTGCAGCAGCCAGGAGAGCTGTGGATGACCCTAGTAGGAGTAGGGAGGCACCATAGTTGTTCAAGGAATCTTCATGGTAGCAGCCTGGAGGAGCTGCAGAGGATCCTGGTGTTTAAGCCCTGAGGAACCTGAAGTTGTCAGGGTAGTGAAATAGTTCTAACTGATCACTTGTATGGAGGTGAGAGTGTTTGTCATTAGCGTGAACGACGCAGTGAGAGGTGAGTGATCGTTTGCTATTTATGTGCCAAGAAGTGTATATTGAAGTTTAGAGCTACAGACGTAGGCAGGAGTACCTACAGATATATATGTATTCTAAGACTGATAGAATGGTCGATTGATTCGTTGTGTGGCACGGATCATTTATACTGATATATATATGTATGTTATTGCTTTCAAATGCTGATTTGCCTTATATGTGTTTATAGGTATATATATATATGTATACATTCTCTTGATGGTAGTGTAACATTATATTGTAAGACTTAATCTACTTGAGGAGGTTGATAATACCAAGAGATAGGATACCACTTAGCAAGATGAGGATAGAGTTCTGATGGTGTTGGAGTGCAACCTGATTATAATAGTACAGAGTATAGGATTCATCATTATTATTATATGTATGCGTGTATTGTTATGTACTTCGTCCAGTAAATGTATTCAAATTTGCTGGTGTTTGCACTTGTCCCAGTGAGGCTTCCCAGGAAATAGGAAAGAAGGAGAGAGAGAGAGAGCAAGAAACAGGAACCACTGCTGTGGACAGGGTAAGACAGAAGTCTAGGAAGATAAAGGGGATTGAGGAGGTCATATTCCATAAGGAGAGTGGGGAGTCACTGCGGCTCGAGTGGGTGTGTGCACGTGACAACAAGGCTGCGTGTTGGAGCCGCACCCCTAAACGTGTGACGTTGAGCCCCTCTCCAAGAGCCAGAAGTGCCTAGTGTGATCTCCTAGTGAAATATGAGCATTTGTCGAGTTGTGGGTTGGGTGGTCCGTCAGCGGTAACACCACCAAATCCACCATCGCGACACCTATTATACCATGGATTCTTCTTTTGATTCTCGGATTTTTCCTTTTGGACGGGATGAACCTATTTACTGCCTCCTGACACATTTGAGTGACATAGTCCATCATATCTTGTACAGATTTAGCTATGAGGTCTGTGTCCCAAGGTATTTCCCTTAGGAAACTTCTCATCTCCTCACAATTCCCCTTTCGCTATGCCAGCCTTTTGTTTCCTAGTTCTTTTGGGGGGAGATAATTCCTAGCTCTACCAGGTACTCAAAGATCAATACACTGTGATCACTCATTCCCAAGGGGTCTTCCATCTTAACTTCCCTTATATCCCACTCATTTAGGGTAAATATCAGATCGAGCATTGCTGGTTCATCTCCTCTCATTCTTGTTGGTTCCTTGATGTGCTTAGAAAGTTTCTTGTTGCCACGTCCAGGAGCTTAGCTCTCCATGTTTCTGGTCCACTATGCGGATCTCTATTCTCCCAATCTTTCTTCCCGTGGTTGAAGTCCCTCATGATTAGTAGTCCAGATCCATTCCTGCTAGCAACAGAAGCTGCTCTCTCTATTATGTTAATGGTGGCCATGTTGTTTCTATCATATTCCTGTCTGGGTCTTCTGTCATATGGTGGCGGGTTATATATGACTACGACTATAATTTTTTGGCATCCAGTTGTGTGTGTGTGTGTGAGAGAAACTGTAGAAAGTGAGTTGATAGTTGAGAGGCGGGCCAAAAGAGCCAGAGCTTAAACCCCACAAGCGCAACTAGGTGAGCGTCCGCGCGCGCGCGCACGCACGCACGCACGCACGCACGCACGCACACACACACACCACACACACACACACACACACACACACACACACACACACACACACACTGGTAATCCTATACCCTCTCTAATGCATGTTGTAACGGAGTTCAGTCCTGTTGTACTCTATTTCCCGCATGTAAGAGTTATGACTCCCAGGTTGTCCATAACTAGAGGAAATTGCGAGTTGATTTTATACACTTAGGAGGAAGCCTGATGTGGCTTCCTCCTGCGTGAATCGTAACGTGTTCAGAAGCTGTTAGTGCGCTGCTTGGATGTTCTAATTGGTACGTTTCTATCATCCTTTTGATTTGATTAAATTTGCTCCTAGCTGCTTTGAGTAATATCTCCAGTTGTAGATAGTCAAGTGGTGCTTGTATGAATACATCATCACACGTGTCGATTTGTTTTGTTAGATGACTTTTGAGGGCTGTTAAAGTTTGCTTCTCGATTGTTTCAGATTCAGTCATGGCAGCTGTTTGATTATGGTTTTGAGTTTGATTTTGGTTTCATCAGTCATGATTGATGAATCCACTTGACTATTTATAATTTAATAATAAGATTAATTGTTTATATATTTGATAATCCAGTCAATTAACAGGATGTGACTCTTTGTCCATGTAATCTGCTCAGAATCTAGATTAACTGACCTTTTTAACACTCAAAAGATTAACAATTTGGATTAATTTAAGTTCATATACACGTAAAATAATTTTCAAAGTGCATCGTGTTGGAAAAAAATGAAGCCTATAGAACTTTGTACAACTGGGTAATTGGGTACCTTTGGGTACAAATTATCCACTATTTCTCGTTGAATAGTTATACAAAAATGTTACTCTGAGATTAATAGTGCCAAATAGTAATGTAATACTAATGATTAAATTCTGCCATATAATCCTATCTCTTATATGAGGTTGCTAAATAAAACTTGTACGTGTGTCGTCTGACACAGAATAACTAATGGGTAAATTTTATGGTGGCTGCATCAACATTAACATAGATTAGTAATGCACACTTACACTGACTTGCTTACAGTCTTTTAAATATATGGTTCTATGAGTTTTGCTGGAATTTATTTATGGTAAATATTATACCAAGTTAGGCTATGTTGAAATGTGGAAATCTGGCGGTATATAATTTATTTTCTTATCAGACGTGTATTTGAAAGTACTAATATTTTACGTGGATTTCTGCTGTTTGTTTATTTGTAGGACCAAAGTAACTTTGACCTACATGAGCAGTTTGAAGAACCAGTCAGTTGTTACCCTGTTTGTGTAGTTCACAGGAACAGCCCAATTCTGATCCTGTTCATGGGATTAGATGGACCATCCTATTCTCGTCCTGTTTATCAAGTGCGAAGGCCCGACCTAATGTGGGATTTTGACTCAAAACTCTTATCCAAACTCCAAGCCAACAACTTAAGGTCAAAACAATCATTCCATTGAGTACTTGTAAGTTCAAGTAATTCTAAAAGACCAGCGCATTTGTGGCCATTGAATTTCCAATAATTGCTCTGGAATACAATCTATTAATTAGATTGGAAAAAAAATTCATTAAACAAGAGAGACTGGCCTAGCAGAGAGCTTCAGAGAAGCATCCGTTATGGAGTCAACGCAGCAGATAAGAGTTCAAGTATTGCAAGGATGCAGATACTGTTGCAGGTTGGTAGAAGCAGAGTTCCACATAAGTATATTTAAATTTACATTATATGCAGCGAAGCACAGGTTCATTGCTTGGCATGTAATATTTACGAGCCTCGGACAGTAATAATTATTAAGCCTTGTATATTATATAGTATATTATAGCCTAGTATATCAGATTTTAACGAGTAAATATAAATAAAATAGCACTGATCTCAATATCAAGATTTTATGGTACATGAATTTATGAAATATGAATTTTGCCACATACTTTGGTTAGTGGTAAAACACCGCTACATAACCGGTGCTCCTGTAGAATAAATGGCTAGTGGCATATATATTATCACCGCTTAAATGTCAAACCAATAAAAACATAAAGCCACAAACAGTCCTATGATTTTGGGCCTGAAGCCTGATGCCCAAGTGAACTTCTAGTCGACGCTGTCTGTAGAGCTGGCCGCACTAGCTGTCTGTAGAGCTGGCCGCACTAGCTGGCTGTAGAGCTGGCCGCACTAGCTGGCTGTAGAGCTGGGGCGCAAGCCTGAAATCTGGGAGCCGAGGCGTGGCTAGGCTTTGTCGGCCCTGGGGAGCGGAGAGAATAATGGCGTCTCCCCTCTCCTTGCCCAACCGCTTGGGCTGGACGGTAGAGCGAGGGTCTCGCTTCATACAGGTCTGCGTTCAATCCCCGACCGTCCAAGTGCTTGGTCACCATTCCTTGCCCCCGTCCCATCCCAAATCCTTATCCTGACCCCTTCCAGGTGTTAGTCTTACTGGCTTGGCGCTTTTCCCTGATAGTTCCCTCCCTCGCTCCTCAGAGAAGTTAGTGGCATTGGATAAAATGTTGTAATTGTTTATAATAATGATATGCTTATTAATTAGTTCCTTAACACTAAGCTAGGTGTATTTTATTATTAATAAAAACCATTAGTGAGATATATCAAGTATCATTAATTTTGGCGTGGCGACGGAGCGTGTTGGTGCGTCTTTAGGCCGGCGTAATGGCGCCTACCAGAGGCGGCTGGAGGCTGACAGTTTACTCTGGCTAAACTCCATATTTATCAATAAAATTTTACTGAGGATATTTTCCACGCTGATGGTGTGTACTCACCTAGTTGTGCTTGCGGGGGTTGAACTCTGGCTCTTTGGTTCCGCCTCTCAACTGTCAATCAACTGGTGAACAGATTCCTGAGCCTATTGGGCTCTATCATATCTACATTTGAACCTATGTATGGAGTCAGCCTCCACCACATCACTGCCTAATGCACTCCATTTGTTAATTATTCTGACACTGAACAAGTTGTTTCTAATGTCTATGTGGCTCGTTTGGGTACTAAGGTTCCACCTGTGTCTCCTTGTTCGCGTACCACCCGTGCTAAACACTTTGTCTTTATTCTGTCAGTTCCCTGTGAATATTGTAGGTGGTGATCATGTCTCCCCTAACTTATCTGTCTTCCAGTTTCGCGAGGATTCAGTTCCAGAAATCTTTCCTCGTAGCTCATACCCCTCAGCCCGGAGACTTGCCTGGTGGCATACTTCTGAATCTTTTATAACTTCATTTTTGTGTTTGACTAGATGTGGACTGGTATTGGTATGACATACGTGGTATACAAGGTTCTGAATGATTCCTTACACAAGTTTTTTAAGGAAGGTCTTATGTTTGCCAGCCTTGCATACGCTGCTGATGTTATCCTTTTGATGTGGGATTCAGGGGACAGGTTTCGTGTGATATCAACCCCCAGATCTTCTCTCTTCCTCACTCCTGAAAGATTTCTTCTCCCAGCTGGTACCTTGTGTTTGGCCTCCTGCTCCCTACGCCTATCTTCATCACTTTGCACTTTACCGAGTTAAACCGAGTAGCCATTTGTTGAAACATTCCTTCAGTTTGTCTAGGTCATCTTGTAATCTCTTCTCTATCTTAATCCTTCTCATAATTTTAGTATCATCAGCAAACATTGAGAGGAACGAGTCTATACCTTCTGGAAGATCATTTACGTAAATCAGAAACAGGACAGGTCCGAGTACAGAACCCTGTTGGACTGCGCTGCTGACATGACGCCAGTCTTAGGTCTCACCCCTCACAGTAACTTTCTGCTTCCTGTTGTTTAGGTACTCCCTCATCCATTGGAGCACCTTGCTCTTTCTCCACTTATTGAACAGTCGCTTATGGGGGACTTGTTAAAAGCTTTGACAGTCCAAGAAAATGCAGTCTGCCCATCCTTCTCTTTCTTGCTTAATGCTTGTTGCTTGGTTATAGAATTCTATTAAACCTGTGAGACACTACTTGCCTTCCCTGAACCCCCATGCTGGTGACGTGTTACAAAGACCCTTCTCTCCTCATGTGCTACCAGCCTTATTCTCACGATCTTCTCCATCACCTTGCATGGTATACAAGCTAAGGACACCCGCCTGTAGTTTAGGGCCTCCTGCCAATCCCTCCTTTTTGTATATTAAGACTTCGTTAGTTGTCTCCCAACTTTCTGGTAGGTCTCCCGTTTCCAGTAACTTGTTATACACCATATATAGTGGCACGCAAAGTGCTTCTGCCCTCTTATAGCATTCATGGTGAGATTCCATCAGGTTCAACAGCCTTAGTCACATCTAGATCTAAAAGATACCTCCAAACCTCATCTCTGGTAATTTCAACATCTTCCAAGTCTGCTTAGTTTATCGTCACCCCTCTTAGTTCAGTGACTTCCCCTTGCTCTATTGTGAAGACCTCTTGGAATCTTTCCTCCTGGAAAATTATTTTCACACACCTCTGTCATTCTCTGTGTACCCATCCTCTCCCTTTCTCAGTTTCATTACCTGTTCTTTCACTGTTGATTCCTTTTGATGTGGCTGTATAGCAGTTTTGTTTGGTCTTTGCTTTATTTGCTATGTTATTTTCAAACTGCCTCTCTGTTTCTCTTCTCACAATGAGGTACCCATTTCTGGCCCTCTGGTACCCATTGCTCTGCTCTCTGGTGCCCTATTATTTCTGTACGCTCCTGTGCTTAGCTGCCTTGTTTCTTGTGTGTTCACAAGTGTAATTACCTAAGTTTAATTACAAGATGAGAGCTATGCTCGTGGTGTCCCGTCTCACCAGTACTCTTTGTCGAATAACACTTTGAAACTACTGACGGTTTTGGCCTCCACCACCTTCTTACTTAGCTTGTTCCAAACGTCTACCACTTTGTTTGCAAAACAAAACTTACTAATATTTTTTCCGCACCTTTGTTTCCTTAGTTTGAATCTGTGTCCTCTTGTTCTTGGAGTTTCTGGTTTCAGGAATTCCTCTTTATCATTTTGGTAGATTCCTGTTAGTATTTTGTAAGAGGTGATCCTTTCACCTCTGTTTCTTCTATCTTTTAGTTTTGGCATGTTTAAGGCCTCTAGTCTCTCCTCATAACTCTTGTTTTTCAGTTCCAGAAGCCATTTTGTAGCATGCCGCTGCACCTTTTCCAGTTTATTTATGTGCTTCTTGAGATTTGGGCGCCATACAACTGTTGCATATTCCAATTTTGGTCTCACAGAAGTCATGAACAGTTTCCTTAGTTTTTCACCATCCATATAATTAAAAGCAAGTCTGAAGTTGGAAAGCGACACATACGCTCCTCTCACAATGTTCTTTATGTTCCTCTGGCCACAGCTTATTACCCAAAACCACCAATAGGTCTCGTTCTTTATTAGAGCTCAGTAATTACTTTCCAAATAATTTGAAAGTTGTGTGTGGTCTATTTTCACCGATTCCACATTCCATAACATGGCATATATTCACACTGAATTCCAATTGCCATTTTACGCTCCAAGCACTTGTTTTATCTAGATCAATTAGAAGGGCATTACAATCGTTTGCGTCTCCTATCTTCCCCAGTATCTTAGCATCATCAGCAAACATGTTCATACAATTCTGTATTACTTCTGGTAGATGGTTTGTAGACAATGATCATTACTGGTGTAAGAACTGAACCTTGTGGTACTCCGCTAGTAACACTCCTCCAGTCAGATACATTGTCTCTGATTACTGCCCTCATCTGTCAGAACATTTTTCATCTATGTCTGAAGTCTCCCTGTCACCCCTCCAGCATGTTCCAGTTTTCATAAACAGTTGTGTGGGAGTCTATCAATAGTATTTATCTATTTTTACTAGTATCTTGACTTCCACGCTTGTTAATGATACTGGTCTATAACTTAATGATTCTCGGCGACCACTTTTATAGATCGGAACTATGTCTTTTTCCATATATTTGTTAAGGTTCCTGTGCACAAGGATGACTGGAATATTAATTAGAGTAAATGCTCAGCTCAGTTGCACATTCTCGCAGCACCCAAGGTGAAACTCCATCAGGTCTAACTGCTTTATTTCTTCCTAACCCCTTGAGTACTTTCTCCACTTTGTCTTGAGATACCTCTGTGTTCTATGACGTGTTCTGGAATTGGTATTTGGTCCGACTTTCTGAAATTCTCCTTTTGTACCAACCAACTTTGGTACTTTTCATTTAGCGTTTCCACACAATTTTTTCATTCTCGGTAAATCTGTTTCCCATTTTCAAACTCTGGATTTTATCCTTTTCATGCAGCTTATTTTAATAAATTTATAGAAAAGTCCTGGATCTGTTTTACACTTGTCCGCTATACCTTTCTTAAAGTTCATTTCTTCTTCTCTCTCCACTACTTCGTATTTGTTTCTTGCTTGCTTGTAATGCTGCCATGTTTGTGGGTTAGGCCTCTTCGTATATTGTACTCATTTTCTTGTCTTTTCCTCTCTGGTCCTCTAACAATTTGTGTTGAACCAATCCTGTTTTCTGGTTTTGCATCTCTGTTTTGGTATGAATGTTTGTGTTCCTTCATCGTATATTTCGCAAAATTTAGCATACATCTCATTTTCATCCTTGCCTAGCAACAAGTCTGTTCATTGCTTTCACATAGTAAAAGAAAAAAGTAGGAGGGAATATAAAAACCCATGATTTAATAGACAGTGTCAGGAAGCAAAAATAAGAAGCAGGCGGGAGTGGAGAAGTACAGAAGACAAAGGACAGAGGACAATAAGATTAAATGCAACAGATCTAGGAATTAATACATTAATATTAGGAGAGTATCGGAAATTAATTATGAAAAAGATATTGCGATGAAAGCGAAACAGCAACTTAAATAACTATATAGTTATATATGAAGGAAAATGTCTGTGAATGACCTATTGACAAGATTAAAGAAAACAGATGGTGCATATATGGAAAATGACAAAGAAATCTGCGAAGTACTGAATGCCAGTTTCCATGGAATGTTATCAATCAAGCCTGAGCAGCTCCCATTGTTAGAGGAGATGATGACCCAAGATGAGAGACTAACGGATATCGGATATAGAGGTAATGAAACAACTAACAACACTGGATGAAACTAAAGTAGTTGGACCAGACCATGTCCCACCATGGAAACTAAGAGGCAGCGCAGGCCCTCAGCGTGCCTCTGGCAAGGGTCTATAATGAGTCACTTATAACAGGAGAGTTGCTCAGTTGCTGGACTAAGACAAATGTGGTACCAATTTTCAAAAAAGATATAGGGAGGAGGCACTTAACTACAGACCAATATCACCGACATGTATTCCCTGTAAAGTAAGTGTAAGAAAAATCAGGTTAAGACTGGTTAACACTTAGAGAAAATTAGGTATGTAAACAAATACCAACATGGGTTCAGGGAAGGGAAATCATAGAATACTGCAATTCTATGATAAGGTAACAAGAATAAGGCAAGGCAGAGAAGTATGGGGTAGACTGCATATTTCTGGACTATCAATAAGCCTTTGACACAGTACCGCAAAGAAGACTGCTATTCAAACTTGAGAGGCAGGCGAGAGTAAGCGGAAAGGCCCTAGCTTGGGTAAAGATTTACTTAACAGACAGAAGCCAGAGAGTAAACTGTCAGGGGCGAGAAGTACTCTGGCGAACAGTATCGAGTGGAGTACCTCAAGGATCGGTGCTGGGTCCGTTCTATTTCTAATATACGTGAACGACATGTCTACAGGAGTCGAGTTCTATATGTTCGCGGATGACGCGAAATTAATGAGACGAGTTGTGACAGATGAGGATTGTAGGATACTCAAAGAGGACTCAACAAGCTGCATATTGTTCAGAGATGGATGACAAAATGGCTACTGGATTTCAACACGAGCAAGTGTAAAGTTATGGAAATGGAACTTGGTGATAGGACACAAAGGGTCAGTACACAATGAAGGGAAACTCCCTACCTATGACGATTCGAGAAAGAGACCTGGGCATGAACGTAACACCAAATCTAGCTCCCGAGGCACAC